>JAVCKS010018367.1:6305-20916 GCA_032273685.1 Pteraster tesselatus
TAAGCTTCAGGACAGTTAGCGTCACTTGTGATTGTTGTTTTAGATTTCTAGTCGGTACAAGTAAAAAGTGTCTACTACAATGGTGCTAGCTGTAAAAGCAATCTGACTCACTGCCAATAAATATATATCACTGCCATCGTCATCAAATGTGTAGAGAAAAGATAGCAGATATAGGAACCACGGTGTCTTCTCGTTTGTGGTAAGCTTTGTCCCTCCCAACAGAACGTCACGATTCACATCGGTAAACTAGATATTTGAGCAATAGTTGAATAATTAAAGGAGGGGGGGGGGGGGTGGTCCTCTGGCACTTACCCAGGGGGTTAAACCCCTATTTTGGGAGGAAAAGGGTCAAGGTACCCCTAGGAACACAACCAGGGTGGACAATCTTTAAAAAATGTTTGTCTGGAAATGGTCTTTGAACATAAATTACCAGAATATTATCACAAACTAAGGTTGTCTCATGTAAGAGGTCAGGTCAGCAAACCAAAGCCTGCAACATGTGCCAAAAGTATGTTCAATATTATTCCTTTGATAAAATATTTGCCATATTTGCAAGGCAGATTGGTGCATGAGAACGTTGGAATATTATTCTACTGACAATAAAATGTATATGCGATACCACCACTGGGCGCTGTGACAGTGTCATGTAACGTGTTAAATCCACCAGGGTGGAAATTATACAAATTTTGCTTTCCCTACCCCTAAGTCGGACATGGTGCTTGCCAGTTGATCTATAATTCTCTTGTACAATCAATACCAAGGCAATAGGTTAATGTGGTTATAGGGAAATAGCACTCATCACGTTTAAACATGTATTATTAACAGTATTAGTAAGACCCCCCCCATGTAAAAGCCTCTGTTGAACTTATAACACAATACGTCACTGTATCCACACTGTAGCCCTGTAGACACACTGAAGCATACTAATATGTACATGAACATATTATGTGACTGCCATCTTGTGGGTCAGTCCTAGTTCAGCATAGCTACTATTCCATAGTCAATAACAAAATTAACCCTGTTGTTTACATTATTACTAATCACAGATAATAATTTTTGGGGAAATGCCCAATTGTTTTTACTGTCTGCAGCAGTTCGTTTGGTCTTCAGAAACTAACAAGATCGTCTTGAATCAAGACTAAGAAATACACCTGAGGCCACCGCAGACATTTATGTATTTTTAGGCACTTCCTCAATTGTGTGTGGAATGGTCTTGGCTCTTGTTTGGGGAGAATTGTTACAATATTACTGGTGTGTGATGTTAAACTGCTATAACCCATTTGAGAATAAATTGTCTTCATTTCTTACAAATGACAATTCAGCTTTGTTGTAGTGTTCGGTTGTTTTGGTTTTTGTTTTAATGTGATATTTGGGAAATTTATTCAATGAATAAATGTTTAGAAGGAACCCTATTTCGGTCGCCATAGGACCATGTGTGTGTGTGCCCCCCCCCCCCCAGAAGACTTTGCTGTTTATCTTGTAAATCTATATCAATCCTATGCACCAATGCACCCATCTTGTAGGAGTAAAAATTTCTACCCAGTGTTATTCCCCCACAAGATGGCGCTGTTATATATTTCAGTAGTTAAAGCTACGTTTGTAATTCACACTGCTGATTGAAGCGAGTAATCTGTGCATAATTGCCATTATGTATGTATACATTCACAAATCAAACAAAAAATACTTTCACGAGTGAATTGTAATAAATTTCGCTTTATTAAATACATGTACTTGCAAATGTTCTTTTTAAAATTGATATACAAACATGAGTATACAGTTTCGGCCTGAACTGTATGTAACCCCTTGAGGTGTCAGTAAAAATGACAGAGCTTATAAAAGACATGTCTACAGTCAACTGAAAAGGGTCTTCAAAGAAAACTGCAGCCAATAATCCGCACACAGGAATAGTTCAGTTCGAAGAAAGTGTCTATCTGAAATAGTCAAATCCAAACTCCCCTTGCAACTTTAACTGAATAATTATAATATCAAGTTCCTCTTGCGCCGCCGATAGGTCACATATCTTGGTTTTCAATATTGGCTTACATTTTTAATACATGCCCGGTGCCACTATACTATTTTGTCTTTTAGTAGGTTACCAGTGAATACATGTAAAGTTAATGATCATTTTGGAACTATTAATAGAAACAAAGGGATATGGTACTGAAGATTGCGGAGGCCAGGAGTTGCAGAACCAAGGGTGGCGGCTTCCAGCCGTGTCAGATGTGAGCAGGTGCCAGTGGTCAATCAGTTCCAGAGTTCGCAGGCACCTGTCAAATGATCCCCCAAGCTTCTTCAAATCCTGAACAGATTTTGGCACATGTGAGGGCAGCAGACAACGGATACAAACTGACAGAAACTTCATCTTCTGTGTAATCAGTTTCCACCTAACGTCAAAAGGGAAAACAAATTTACAAGTTAATCATAAAACACTTAAAACAAAGATCAATGGGTGGAAATACTTGTAATCAGTTGGTTGATTGTCAATAGCACCCTTAAGCTGTGCCAAGTGTATAAAAAGGCAAGTACAGACTGCTTCGGTGAGGATGCAGCGTGAACAGTAATGCATCCCGCGGAAAACGGGCGAAGGAAGTGGGGAAATTCCACAGCGTTTTCAATATGAAGCGCGGCAAAAAGTACGTCATGAGGTCACAACTGAAAAAAAATGGGGCAATCTGTTTATGGAATGACCCAGATACCTTTCCGTGCGCCATTGCTCCTATGACTACAACTACTGGCTCATCTGTAGATGCTAGCTCTCTAGGGTTGACGCATTTTGTAGCAGTTAAGGACGTGCAGTATTTCTTACATCCGACAGGCAGATGATCGCTGACAGGGTTCTTGATTACTTTCAAGAGGTGCTGGGGTCCATCGGAGGCACTAATGCTCAACTTGTGTAAGAGTTGAACTTGAGACAAACAAAAACACAAGGAAAATACTTGACTGGGAATCGAACCACGAATCATTCGATTGCTGAGTGGTCCAATACTCTTATTATTGAGTCACCGAATTCTTCTGAATTGAAGAAACATTTTGTGGGTCCTAGTACCTCACTCCAAACTAAACTCTAAAAAGAAAGTTTCCCAAAAATATGACCTAAATCCCTCAAGACAAAAATATAATATATAAGTCAGCCTTTACCCATCAATCCGCAGAAACGGTCAAACGTTCTTGGTATTCTTGTCTGAGGACTGATCTGAATTAAGACGTTCTTCTCCGTATGAATGAAGACTTGAAGAAGACCAGCACGGTTGAGAGGACTGTCAAACAACATCAGGAGACACTGGGAAATAGGAGATTGAAAAGGAGAGGTCAACAAATTCCTTGACTACATCGTGAGTCACAATGATGAATAACATTTACCATTTTATTAATAAACAAATTCCTAAAACTTCAATGCAAGGAATTTCAAAGCTGGGGTAGTATCTCGATAATGTGCTGCCTAACTCACCAAGCTATTCTTCATTGTTATATAAAAAAGGGAGAAAAATAGTCACAGTGATTATAGTAACAGCCCCCCCTACTCCATGTAAGAACTTGGCCTGTTCCATACCTGATGTGTGATGTCTGGGCGACAGTCAGAGGGATTCTTGTTGAATTTCTTCATCAAATGTTTGTGACGATCGCAATTAAGAAGCTCATAACTCTTGCCAGCCTGCAAGAAATATTAAATATAATTTGATGAAATCTTGTTTAACTAAAAAATTAAGAAAATAAAAACCTAACCGTCCATAATCTATGTAGGCCTAATTAACCGTCAATATAAAAAATATAATAATAGCAATTACTTAATTAGCACTCAGTACAATTATAGTCTCTTTCCCTTTGACTGAAATTAGTCTTAACCTCGGATTGCAAATCAGCGAAATGACGTTTGCAGAGCTATTATAGTAGTAATATTGTCAGTACTAATTCGTTGCCTTTTGGGTTTCTTCTCTGTCGGTTTTTCATGGTCTCGGCAATTTGCAGACACAGTCGACAGTAAAATAAAATTATTTAAAAAAACCAAACAGAAACACTGAGTGGAAACTCAAACAACTTTCTAGTCTAATTGAAGCTTTACTCTAGTCTTTACTATAATCACCTTGACTGACTCCAGAGAAGAACGTTCCAGTACAACAATCAGTCTCTTCTTAATGTGTTTATCGTGTACAGTTTTAATGATTTTTTGTTTTTTCCTGTCGGGTTCTGTACCTTCCTCGTGTTCTCTGCGGGCCGCCATCTTGTTGTATAGCGCCACCTCGTGACGCTATACAACAAGGTAGCTGCGCAATACGTACGGTAACTGTAGGTTTGCTTTTACGCTGGAGTTTTCATACCGCTAATTTGACATAATATAATATCAGAAATACATGCACCATTGAATGATGCTTAGATCATTTGCTGTAACATTTACCCCTCCTACTTTTGTACAATTATTTACAAACAAGGTACTTACACGCACAAAAATAATTAAATCACACTGCAGATCATCCACAAGAGATCTTCTTAATTTATTTCACTTTAAATATCATTGACATTTTACAGATCTATATCGCTAGCAAAGAAGTAGCAATTTTCCCTGCACAGATCTCATCATTATCCCGTCCAGGGGAAAATCACTCCGGCTCACGTCATAGACCAAAAACTATGGGTCTGTGAAGTTTATTTAATGTACTTGTACTCGTACATGTTTAAGACGTTGAACTTTGTAGCCAATTGTGGTGGGCTGCATGTAGCATCCTTTTCAGGGTTTCAGTTACTTTCACAATTTAAAACCGACATTAGGTTGAGATTGGGAACTCGGGTTACTCTGGGTGTACCAGAAGAAAGGACACAGTAGTAGCAGTCTGTGCTTCAGACTCGCGGTCTACTACAGGTCCAGGGTTCACATCCTGGCGTGATCAGTGCGTTTCCTTGGTAGCAAAACCAAAGTTTAGTGCCGTCATCCAATCTGATGTATGGGTAATCATCTGTCACAGGATACTAAAAGTCTTATTTTGTTATCAGTAGTACAATTTAATGAGTTCATCGCTGATAGCCGATGGGGTCAGTACTCCTAGATCCGTGAAAAGCAGCGTGATGTAAGACGGAGGGGTATAGTCGATGAGTGGGTGGGCTTTGCTGAGATCGGACGTGGATTTTAACGTCGAGGCATGGTACTGCGGATCAAAACCAAACAAAAATCAGGCACCGATGTTAGGACTAATTTTCATTTAATAACTGTCCGAATTCAGAACCTAATGATTGACCTAATTGATGACCTGCAGTAATTACCCAAAGATTGACCTGAATAATGATCTAGAAGAATTGTTTGTTATATACAGTATATGTATAGTCTACGCTACCTTATATTCATTTGGAACGTCCTGCTGGTTCAGTGGGTAGATGAAGCGCACGAACTTGAAGCTTTCAACGCCAACGTAGAATGGCTTGTTGGCTATCTTTGCACATGTTGCAATCTGGTAGGTCCCAATCTGCAGCACCGAACGATATGTTTATATCAACAATAATACGATAAATGAAGGAATTATTTGCTAGCAACAATAGTTCACTTTGACAATAAAATACTCCACCCATACAAAACTATTTCTGAAATCAGGTATTTTTATGAATGCTCCTGCCTGACAAAGAGGAACTAGTAGTATTATTACTCGTCTACAACTACAAGACCTGCCTTGTTTATGATCCCACCACTCTCCACAACTCCCTCAGCTCCGACCAATACTAGGTCAACTTGCTCCATTATATAACTGAAATGAATAATTAGATATGAAATATTACGGGTTAATCAAGCAAGTTGGGGCACTATTTATGACAGTGACCCTTCTTACATTGTACCACCCACTATAGTAGAATGCTGATATAACGAATTGAGGTGATGGCATCCGAATACACAAAGTACACCCTTCGTATTTGAAGGGCACCCTCTGTTGGTGAAGTTGAGTTTAGTTATCCCAGCCTTGTTTCGTTTTATCATTCAAAAATCAAGATGATCATTTGGGCAGAATAAGCACATTATTCTCTTACTATTGCAAGAATTCAGCAAGGTCAGACAAACATATACATGTATCGTAAATGTTGTTATAGCTGAATGAATGCTATATCTGAACGATTGTTATATCTGACTGATACAAAATGGCTTGTAATACCATGCTGCCGCGTCCAGTATAACCACCACAGGGATCCCAGCCTCATGAAGTTTCTGTGCCAACTTCTCTCTGTAACAATATGTAACAATATTTACAAAGAAACCACGTGGTATATAAGAGTATAGTAACTTTGCTGTGCACAATTGTAATTCCGAAGTGGCTTATTGGATCCTAATCCGGAATTCAAATCTGGCCTAATGTAGACACTGATCATAATCTCCTGATTCTAAAATGTTAGATGCCAACCCTGATCTGTCTGGGAGAGACTCCGTTATGAAGACCTTAAACCTCTTCTTAGCTGCTGCGGCTTCAATCATTATCCTCAAGACAACTCTGGAATACGAGTGCAATAACACAGTCTGTAAACAATGGATCATGCGTAAAATATTGTTAGTACAGAGCATGTACATACTATGATTACATTGTACTTACCTTACACTGTATATACTCCACAAGCATAAAGAGTTTGGTTCAAAAACGGTACAAAACGGCAAATTCGTTAAAAAAAATTATGATTTTAAACATTCCACTGAATCACACTACTATTTATTTGGGGACATTTGGAGCAAAATGTGACAGTGATCTTTGATCTGTTCAAAATGGTTTCTTTATATAGACAATGGCACCGGAAAATGTCGTGCATCAGAATCTTCAATTGTTTGTTCGTTTCCACTCAAATTGGCAAATTATTTGAATACGATCTGAAATCAGACACATCTCGTGGCCTTTTTGGGTGGATTTTGTTTGTGATGCATGTAAAACGCTATTGACTTACTACTTACACAACCATCTCTAATAAACGGTGCACCCAAGGAGGCTATCTTGTCTATTGATCCAGCAACGTTCTCCAGGTACAGTTTACCCCGTTCCACAAGGATTTTCTTGCTTTCTTGAAAATTCTGGAGAATACAAACAGCCAAGACTATAAACAACACCAACATGACGTGCATGATCCAGTCTGCATCATCTGCAAGAATTAGTGCAGTGGAATTACATCACTACGTGTAGGAATTCAAGAAAGGTTTGTCTACTTCTAATGTTATAGAGGGTAGTGCAATTCACAAGTTTGCATTAAGCGGTGCAGCATTCCAAAAAGTCAACCAGGAAAAGCTCTGTGGACCTACCGTCTGCTCCAGAGGTGTCAGTGTAATAAATCGCAAAAACAGCTCACAACCGGAAGAGATCGAGGTGACAGAGTTTTTAGTCTCCATCAACCAGCTAATACAATCCTTTAAGCTCTCCCGAAGACCAGCAAGTGTTCCAGCTGTGAAATAAATGCAGGGGTTACACATGTATGTAAATCACTTGTGTTGCCGAGGTTGCCGATAATGTCCTTAAGCAAGCAAATTGATAAAGAATGAATGCATCAATTAAGTGCAAGTCAAAGATCAGACTTTCCCTTGGCGAACATAAGAGAAACATATCCTTGATCACTTGATCCATGGATATGGAATTTATAGTGCAGTTCATGGAAGATTCAGATTAGTGCTCACAGGATACCACCAACTTTGTGACGGTGTCCATGTTACTATTATGTCGGGCAATGTACAACCCTTTGGTACTCTAAGGTACCTGCAGTTGCGTTTGAATTAGTATAAGAGTAAATACTAACATTTTTAAATATTAAAATACAACGATATAAAGAGTCATAATAATAAACTGACATATGGTACCAACATAACAGTGACAAGGGAAACCATCGCAGCAAACTGGTAGCTTAATTTAGGCACATATACAGCATAACTCACCCTGACTGAGTGTTATGTATTCTATCAGCGTATGAATGGCTGCTACTGCACTCGATATCTCCATATTCTGTTCCATACATTGCTCAAAGTAGTTCAGAGCATCTGTTAAAACAATACCACACAAATAAGAAAGACAGTCTTTAAAGAGCACTATAATTTTGCAAGACAATTTGAAAAAATACACCACTCTAACATAACATCGACATGAGCTAATTCTGCTACAACATCCCGCCACTTGCCATTTTTAGGACAGGCTTGATACCACTGTAATGGAATGACATATTGAAGTGACGTCTGGGTACTACAAATACAAAGGTATTTTTTTATTTAAAAAGAGATGTGGTGGTGGGGTATTCTAGTAATAATACTTAATAGTGACTCTACTAATCAGTTGGTACCAAGTAGGCCTACCATTTGTACCTCCATGCTAGTCCTCCTACCTACCTTCTTTCTCCATTTTGCCAGTCTGATCACATCGTCATCAATGTTCAATTCATTGTCATCAATTACTCCTCACACTGTCGCGGTATTGTCAGCTACAACTTTACAAGTTAGTACATCCTATACACACCTTATCTAGGAAGTCTCATGCAGCAGCGCACATTGTTCTATTGACGTACGTACACATTGATAACCATCCGCTAAAAAAAAAAAATACTCTTCACGGATTTTACCTTTAGGAGAAAATGTTATCAAATGTGTTTTAATTTTGACTTTTCAAATTTCAAGCGTTAGTGGGGTAACCCCAAGCGAATTCATGGGGTACTGTAAGAATTGCAATAATCTTTTAAAGGTTTTTCTTGACGATGTACTACTATTTTATTTACACTTGTTATGTGGCGCAACACAAGATGGCAGCCCCCATCTACTGCCGCTGACAACCAAGTGGAAAGTGTAACCCGTTTCAAAAAATGTCACAAAAAATACGGTTTTCACAGTTTGCATCGATTACACAACGCATTCAAAGACAATATTCAACGAACGATAAGCCACTTCATCCGAAGGTAATTAATTGGCCGCTATTTCTTGTTTTCGTACTCGGAAACGGGGTCGGCATCGTCGTCGTAGCCGTACTGTACTTTATTAGTAATGTACTGTAGTCCTAATTGTACATGCCGTTGAGGGCGGACTCACGGTTGTATGTACCGTTTTTTATTTCAATCATTTAAATTAAATTAAAACTACACTGTAATTATTTCTCAGGGTACACACAGGATATTAAATATAACAATATTTGGTGTAGGTAATTTGATTTTGAGACCATAATATTTTGATCCGGTAGCAGGGCTGTAACATTTATTATAGGCTATATACTGCTGCGTTCCATTCGCATTGGTTATTTCCTCATTTAGTTTCGGCCTAGTAATAGTACTGCTTTAAGAAATATATTACCAAGACTAAAAGAAGTTATAGGGAAGAAACTTTAGATTTGTGGCAAAACCCTTCTTTAGTTAACAAACAAGTTTACCTTACCACCTGAATGAGACCACAAAATTAAATTGACACCAAATTCTTATTTTATTAGATACCACCCAAACCAATATGGAAGTTATTTCCTGAAAGCCGGATGCCAAAGGTATTTTGGGATTTTGTGGTGATATACAGACTTATAATTTGCAGATGCTCGAACCCGTGCATTATGACCTAAGAGGGCGTCCTATTTAGCCCAATATCAATCTAAGTCAAGTCTGTCCCAAGCCAGCTGCTTATCAGGGTTAACTCAGGTTCCCGTAAGATGAAGCAACTGAGAGTTCTTCTCTCCCCCAGATGGGATGCTAGTCTATCGCAAGTTGTCATGCGAGATCCACTAATAGTACCATTTTACATGTATACACCTGGGTAGAGGGAGGCACTAGAAGGTAAAGTGTCTTGCCCAGGAAACACGACAGCAATCACGGCAGGCCTTGAACCCCGGACCTCTAGACCACTGTGCCTCATGTTTAGCCCGATATAGTGCCACTTTAAATAACACATTCTCCACTTTTTACTTCCACAGAAACCACAAATAGACGAGCAAACAGTCCAGCGCTTAGAAAGACTAGCTTTAGTAGACTTCAACGATGCTGCTGGAGTGCAGAGACTAACAGAAGCTATCGAGTTAGCAAATCAGCTTCAAATGGTGGACACGGCTGGAGTGGAGCCTATGAATTCCGTACTAGAGGACAGGTTAACATCCAAATTTGTTTAACTTCACACTGTTGATTTATTTCTTGGCTTTGACCAAGTAACTTAAGAGAAAGTTCAAAAGCTCCCCACGAATTATTACTTCTAAGTGTATCAAATACTAGATTATCTCACCAGTCAGTCTCTTTCTTGCACTTAGAAATAATTATTAAAAATGTTGTTGGTACCCTGTATACATGTACATGGCTCACTGATTGTTTATCTCTCAACTGAATGGTTGGTAACCTTACCACATATGGCAGATGCATAGTGAATGAGGTAACACAGTAGTCTGGGGAATAGAACCGTGGCTTACCCTACATACTATAGCTGCCCTTATCACAAGAGGACACTTAGTCTATTTCTATAAGTGACACAAGTCCCTTCACATTCGATGTGCATTGAACTTTATTGTATTCCAACGATTTCAAAACAATTACACATACCTTCGTTATTTCTTACATTAAACAGAGTTCTTTACTTAAGGGAAGATGAAGAAAATGAAGGCGGTTGTGCTGAAGAGATCTTGAAAAATGCCGCCAAGACATGCGAGGGGTACTTTGTTGCACCGCCAGGTCAGTCAACTCGGAGTACATCATTCAGCCATTTTCACATGTTAACCTTCATCATTCCACCACGATTTATAGCATTTATGCATCAGTAAATATACTGACACAACCCCATCTTTTATTATAGTACATGTATAAGTTACTCCTAAATTGCACAGTATGTCTTTTCTATTGATTGTCATTCAAACCTAAAAACCCTAATTCATGTAAATACAAAGTAACTGATGATAGGTTGTCTTTCAAATTGTGCCCCAATAGACCTCTCGACATTGGGCATAATATTCCCTGTTTGGGTTGCATCCATATTCATGTGTCTTCTCGTGGGCAACTGTTAAACAAAGAAATTATGCTCTGTGGTTTGAAATGAGACAACATTACATCATAGCTAAAGGAAGTCTATTTGGGGGGACTGACATTTGGCTTCACACATCCATGATGTAGCTTAGGGGACTGAAATGTGAATAGCCCTGGTGGGTTGGGATTGAACTACATGACTGTTCCTTTACAAAATCACAAAGAAACGTGGGTTTGCTTGTCGTCAGTTGAACTAAATTTTCACCATGGAGCACACTGTAGCTTAGGGGTATAACTCAGTGTTGTTACATTACTTGTGTGTACTACGTGCATAACTCGGTGGGACAGGCTGGGGGCGGTCACACTACCTTTCCTGAGGAAATTGTCAAAAGAATAAAGCTATTTAGTGCGGTACAGTATATGAATGCAGATGACTTCAGTACAGTATCTATTGGAATACAATTTAAAGATTTACAAAAATATAAATTCATGTTTGGCTTTGAGTAAGTCTCTGGTCTTTACACTTTGTTCTTTTCCTGTTAAGATTTGTAAACATGTACACTGTATCTGCTTGTTTTGCATCCCCTTCCGCCTGCCTCAAATTTCCCCAAATCGCATCACTTCACAACAACGCCAATCTGGCATCACAATAATGCACATAAGTAGGTTAATTCATAGCCAAACATATACATGAACATACATTTACACACACATCTAAACAAACATTCTCATAAAATTTTTAAACATAAAAAGGTTTTCAGAATCCACAACATCCACTCTACATACACTGCTCTAAAAGTTCATTTTTCTCCTCTTTTTCTAGGTAATATACCCCTACCTTCTAAACCAGCTGCTAGGTTTAACGACGATGGTTTCCAAGCCGATGACAACAGTTGAGCATGCAGTCACAGTGCTAAATACAGTAAAGGCATAGTAATTAAACATTACCACCGAAAGAAATAGGCAACACGAGTCCAGTAAAGTAGGACGCCAGAGATCGTTTTCATAAGTTTAGACTTGGGCAACCTTTGGGGTAATCAAGAGCTACCTTTGTGAAACAACTTAAGTATGCATACAATTTGCATAACATTATGGGACGGTTCATGACTGATACCAGTAATCTGTTCATACAACAATTCATACTATAGGATCTGTAATATGCCATATTATAAGAGTACAGCAATGTCATATACATGTATATTTATATACCCTTGTGTATTAGATTGCACATTCGATATATCAACTCAGGCACTTTTCATTCAAGTCAGACAAGGTTTTGTCAACCCCTACAAATCTACGGCTGTATAACTACGCAGTTGGTAAAGTGCTCGATTGACATTGAAACATGTGCATTAATGCTCACCTTCAAGATTAAAATGTACAGCTTCTTGAACATTCTTGACTTGGTCAGGAGTTACCTGAACTTTACTGCTGAGATACTGTACATACCTACAAAATTTGGTCTCTTCAATAGTGCCTTTTTAAAACTAATTAAACATCAGTATATGTAATTATATGGCAAGCAAGACGTAGATTAGATGCATCGCACACGTGGTGGGCATTGCAATCCAAAGAATTTATGTCCCCTTGCTTGTTAAGGCTAGTCTGCACACAGTACTGCACATGTATTTTTCTATTTCCCCACAATCCTAAATAAAGACGAGTCCTCCAATGTAAGAATGCATGAAAGAAACATTCCGGCACAAATGGATTTAGTTGTGCTTTCGCTTTTCCAGTTTCCCCGAGGAAAGATCCATTGATCCAATAAAATTCCTGTCAAAGAATAGATTCCGTCCTGCTTTCAGATTTTCCTGTTTTATCCCCAATGAACGAGCTTCATGATTTTGATCAAATTTTTCCTGAAATTTCAATTGTGCATCAACGAAAAATTCCTTGTAACTGGATTCCATTGTGCTATCAGATTTTCCAGTGAAAGAGATCCTTCAACACGATCCAAAGTTTCCAGAAATTCCAACAAAATTCTCTTGCTGAAATGGATTCCGTTTTGATTTTGCTTTTCCAAAAGATCCTTGATTCAGATCCAATGATTAATGTAATTCCACGACTGCATCAACGAAAATTCCTTGCTAATCATGGTTTCCGTTGTGCTTTCCCAAAGAAAGATTCCCGATCCAATGATTCCTGAATAAGAATGTGTCCTGGTGTCCAAATGTTTGGTCTGCCACACACATTCCTTCAATGAACCTTTGAAAGAAAATTTGTTACAAGTTAATTATCTTGTCACAGGATTTCAAAGACTAATTAGAAAAAAATACAAGAAAATAAATAAACGTATTACAAACACATGCAATGTTTATGCTAAAACGAACAAATGTTACCTAGCGGTATTTATTTGTAAAAGGTAAATTTTTTAAATGTTTTTCCCAAATCCCGAATGATCAGTTTCTACAATAAAATGCTACAAAACAAACACTTAACACCAACAGACAAACATTACACATTTAATACATTATTGTTCATTGAAAGGGAAGGGGGATTAATATACAAGCTAGCATGTTTAAATCACAATTACCGCCCATATTATTTTATATAAAGGTGAAATCAATCTACAATCGGAGATTATCTTTGATCAAAGATAATAGCCAGTGCATTTAGGTCGAATGCTCTCTGGCTGATACTTGTATACGTCTTCCTCTCTACTTTTTTTATGAGAAACCTAATTGAATTTGTGAAATTGGGATCAGTCAGTTTGTATTGAGCAATGTATTCCATAATTGGGATTTCTTGTGATTCAAACAATGCCAAAAATAACAAATATTCTAACTTCATACCATCAACTGTCCAAGTTATGTCCAATGACCAATCCTTTCATGTCCCAATCCTTCGATTTGTAATCCTGAATCCAGAAATCCTGAATCCAAGTTACATTGTTCCCAATCCTTCGATTCGTAATCCAGATTCCAGAAATCCAAAAGCGGGGAATCCTTTAATTTTACTCTCCACAAATCTGAGCTTTTTCCTGATCCCTCCAAACAAAAGAATTTCTTCCAAAAAAAAAATGATTCTTTAATCCTCTCGCTTCCAGCGCTTTATCCTAATGAATTGTGCATTCCCGAATGTCCATCCTTTCGACACTGAGAACATTGAAAGAACAACATAGAATATTAAATATAACATTCCACAGGGTTGGGAGCAAAATTTGGGCGACATTCTCTGCTACAGCAGCCTATGCTACTGGCCTTTCGGATTACACCACGTATTTCAGGTTCTTGTTAGAACGTATAGTTATCTCAACATTTCAACTAGGGTGAACACAGTCATCGTACATATCAATCAGGAGTGGTGGAGTCTCCTGATAATGACTGGAGCACACATTGAGTCAAAACAAGAAAAATTGACAAATTTTGGATTTACCAAGAACTAAAAATACATAATGAATCCTGAAAGCCATATCGAATCCTCAAACAATTTGCAGTATAAATGCATAAATATATTGTTATCCTTTTTATGAGTTCTATAACTACACTGCAATCTACATTCAGAAAGATATATTTGTATACATACACGTACGCATTAAAACATTCAATTTTAACAAAGGATAAAAAGAAAACCAGCTAACTGAACAAATTTCCACAATTTGAAAGGAAATGTACGAGAACAAATTATATATCCATTGATTATGCGTTATGATCAGCCGCATTGCCTACCTTGAGGGAAAATGTGTTTATAATTAGAGTACAACTGCCAG
>JAVCKS010018390.1:0-14397 GCA_032273685.1 Pteraster tesselatus
TGGGGGTGGGGGTAGGGGTTGGGGTAGGGGTAGGTATTGGGATAAGGGTATGGGTTTGGGTAGGGGCAGCGCGCGCAGTACACGCACACGGGCGAACGACCATAACAATGTGCGAAACAATCCGATCAATCATCAATCCAGCAGGTATTTAGCGGGCGACGGGTATACTAGTAAATCTTAATTAGGAATTTCTATGACTACTACATGCACTAGTACTAGAGCACGGTAGCCAACACAACGCAAAAACAAACCTAAATGCCGTCGGGAGAGAAGATGCAAGCCATCTCTCAATCGAAGAATATTTCGGTTCAACAAAGAAAATATTGTGTCTCGCACAAATATTTCTGCCAAAGAAGAATCGCAAGACATGCGGGATGCTTGACACCACCAGTCGAGAGCACGAAAACAAGGTTGCGCACCAGGCGACAGAGATAAACCAGGCTATTGTATCTACGTTGCAGACCTTATTAGCATTCACATTATTGTTGTCGCACGCTGCTCCATTGTACGATGCACTAACTGACGAACCGCAGTGTCGAAACTTACGCCATTGCAATAAACAACGAATGTTTACGTAAAAAATAGGCGTTGTATAAACCAAACAAATGTTTCACATTCGTACGAATTATTTCACGAGGTGACAGATGGAACTTGCCATCTTTCCCGTCATGAAATCATCGCACTCAAACATTGGTTATTTGTTACAATCAGATGACCCGTTGTATAACGGCCAATGTATAATTATGTACCTCTTGCAAACAGTTGCTAGTTTGCCGCGCATTTATCATAACTGTTATAACCAGGTTCACGTTATATCCGAGCTTGTTATGAAAGATGACATGTACATGTATTCATAATGCTATTAAGACATAATGGACAAGAACAAATTTATTCCAGCAGTTACATTTTACTGAAATCAAATGGCATATTTTTTATGCTAGTTATAACTACATGTACACCTAGAGCCTACGTGAACATCAATAAATAAAGAGCCAATTGCAGTTGCAGTATGAAGCATTTACATATATAATTTAAAAACGATGCGACAATTTAATATATCCAGTCAACATTTTCAGATAAAGTTATCGTTAACAAGCTAACACAGACATGTACCTCTGCCATGTCAAACGAGATGCTGAATGGACTTGCGTGTACATGTACATGTACTGGTAGTTACAACAACATCGTTAAACTTCCCTCACTGCCCGTGTTGAAGGGCGAACTCATCCAAACAGCTTTAACATGTAATTTTGCTGCATGTGTACTGTATATGAACTTCCGATTTACATTAAAGGATAGCTATTTAACAAAATGATTCTGCAGCGAGTTGAACATATCATACTCTTAATTGCCTAATTAATGAAATTTTTTTATATATTTTGCTTCAATCAACTGTTATGATAGACACACACTCGCCTGAAGGTATTGACAACTGAAATGTTACCTGTCTTATGATTTAGGCAAAAATATAAAATGTATCAATGTGACTACATGCATAGTACATGCAATTGTTTTACGAGGGCGACCACATGCAATATTTAATAATTTCTCGTTAGATATATAACATAACGTAGATAAATGAAAATACATTAGTTCCTCTCAATTACGATTTGAAAAATGTTTAGATCGGTAAGGAACTAGTCGTGTGGTCTAGGATATACTGTATATCCACTAAGAAAGGGAAGGTTATCACTGCCTAAGCCCACTACAAAAACCTAAGCTTTACCACTGTAAAGAACGGCCCATTTACAATAAAACATTTAGAAACAGCACATAAATTAAATGTAGGGTATGACAACATAAGATAAACCACCCTACCATGAGAAACAATGGAAATGGGGCAGAAACTACTGTTAGCCTGCACAAATCCCACCGAATGTTTCCCATGATAATACTGTACTGGTACTCTACGCACACGAGTCGACCCTGGTGTTTGTAGGAACACTCGATGGAGTCTACTACGCCCGTTATCATTCCATACACCACACCAAAGTCAATTCACATGATTTGTCTATTGACATCTATTGCTTAGGAAATTATGCAGTACACAGACAACCTTCATGTAATAAAACAATTGGAAAATAAATGTTTAATAGATTTAAAAAGCTTACATAAATATCTAAGCAAAAATAAAACTAACCGTGTACCCTGATTACCAGAGCAAGCCAACCCACTAATCAGTTACCAGCGAGCTAAAACCACAATGGTTTTAATGCACACAATGATTTTAATGCATAATGGCTTCCTTAGAGAAAAATCATTACCATGTAAATCCCTAAGGACCAAAATACATTTTGGGGTCTGGACGTGCAGGGGAGTGCTCCTAGCATGTAACTGCTTAAATTAATTCAGTTGGTGGTACTTGTCCATAGTAAGAGCGCACTCCTTGAGAGATCATCTGTGCACGGCCCCTCACAAGTTTGGTATGGAGTGAGTACCACAGGCAGGGCCACTTTTTAGCGGTTGAACCCACTGGTGGCTCTATAAGAACCCCACCTGTAGCGTAAAGAAATAGTCACGGAAAAGGATTACCTTCCGAGACTCAAAATAGAAGTTAAATGTACACACTCCAACTGCATGTTTAGACCCATGATAATATATACAAGCAATAGTCAGTTTGGGCCAGCACAAAAGGCCAGCAGCCAGCCAGCCACATTTGGGCCAGCATAGGGGGCCAAGCAGCCAGCTTTGGGCTGACACAAGGGCATGCTAGCCAGGTAAATTTGGACCAGCACAAGGGCCAGCCAGACAGCTGGCTATGGGCGGACATGGCACCACCCAGCAGATTTTGAGCTGACACAATGGGCTAGGCAGCCGAATTGTAATCAACACGGGCCAGCCAGCCAGCCAGCCAGCAAAGAATGGGCAGAGCTAAGTTTGGTACATAAGTATGGTACACAAAGACAGGTATGATTACAGTTGCAGAAAATAAAGGCTATTACATACGGTAATACATACAGCAATCAACTGGATTAATTTGGGTTTAAGATTTATTTACAACTTTTAATTTGACAATCATTGGAAAATTGTAGTCTAAGAAAACATCTACGTGTATTTAAATACATGTAGTAACTTCTGGATAAACAAAAACAGGTAATGTATTTCTAAGAGAAATGTTATATTTGTACACAAAACATTTTGAAAATGATTACCAGTAAACCAAATACAAAAAGTATTAAGTGCGGGACAACACACTATACTAGATTGAAGAAGATTCCTTAATAAATTTTTCATTTGGAGAATTAATAGCAAACGGAATGAAAATAAAATATGACTAAATTTTAATAAAACTAAAGATCTTAAATCTGAAGAGAAATAAATCAAGAAGAAACTAATATTGGTTCTTTACAACTTGAAATATGTTTTTTTTAATGCGGTTTAGTACTGGCAGTAGAAGCAGTAGGTGCAGCACCTTGGTAGTGCTGCCAGTACGCCATTGCCTGATAATACTGCTGCATGTACTGCTGCTGCTGCGCTGTATAAGCGGTAGCAGGGTCCATTCCAGCTGCTGCTTGCAACTGCTGCGGATCAGCAGCTGTTGAGCCTTTATTTTGCTGTTGAGCTGCAAATGCTGCCGCTTGCTGCTGTAATGTACCAGTGTCTATTTTACTAGGGGTACTTTGGGTTCTCTTCGTCTCATTTGGTTGGTGTGGGCCTGCCATGTTGGGTTTGTTATTCATCATGTGATGAGGAGCAGGGGAAGCAGCATGACCCATGGCATGGGAACCACTCATATTAGGTGGCGGGTGGTTGTGGTTCATAGATGATTCAGGAGGATGCCTGGCAGATTGTTGAGGGGGGCCCCTATTGACTTGATGTTGAGACATTGGCTGTCTTTGAGGCATATTTCCGCGCTGTTCTCGTTCCTGATACTCATCTTGGCGGTTGTTAGACGGAGTATTTGGAAACTCAGTCTTCCTGTCCTCATTACCACTACTACTACCACAACCACCACCCCTGCCCCCACCTCCCTGCTCCCCATATCCACCCCTGCCTGTGCCACCCCTCCCACTTTCCCCTCCCCTGTTGCCATACTTGTCATTGTTAGATCCTCCTGCTCCATAGCTGGGTCGGCCTCTGTTACTGGAATATCCTCCGGCTCCTCTAGTGCTGTTGCCAAAACTACTAGCACCACCACCACCCCCACTCTGGCGATAACGTTGCCGACCTAAATGCAAAGAACAAAATGGAACATTTGCTAATATTAATCAAACAGCTATTCACCTACGGTAAATCAGTACAGCAGCTCAGAGCAAGTAATTGTATAAATTGTTAGATGTTTTATGCAAGATATATGTATAGATATATGTACTACAGTATTGAATATCGCTGTAGCTAATTAGCCACAACATCTGTGTATCTGGATCATGCTTAGCAGTAATTTATTAGCACCTACCAATGTTTGAAAGGTGCTAGATATTAAGTTCACAAGGTACGAACTTAAAGATATACTTTATATATTGCTCTGATAATCCTTACCCCTTCCGAAAGAACGAGCATTTTGCCCCAGCTGAACCAGTTTAGGGTGCACTTTCTGGTTAGCCTCCTGTAGAACCTGAATCAGCTCGTTGGCCTGCTTGGCATTGTTGGCCGTGAAGAATGTGTACGCAGTACCGGTGTTCTCACTGCGAGCTGTTCGGCCGATGCGATGAACGTAATCCTCAGAAGAATTTGGGTAGTCGTAGTTGATGACAAATTTTATGTCATGTACATCTGTGAAGAACAGTGTTAACACAAATTACCCAAGGAATTGGGGCAATATTATGATTATAGTAAGAGACTGAGAATTTGCTTAGAAATAAACAAATTTATCACAATATAGAAGCAAACATTTACAGGGAATTCATTTTATTTTTGCTATAAAGTTACTTATTTAGGGAACTAAGCACAGATATTCTCAATTTAAGATTGTATTGAAGAGTGGGACATTGGTGATATGTTGTACATTATACCTGTTTTTAATGTTACAATTTATGCATTCACTACAGAAATGCCAGTACGCTACTTAAATTAAGGAAAAGCACAGAGTGAAGCGAGAAGTTGGCAGTAGTTGGACAATTCAGGAAAACAGGCATCTGTTTAACGAGCATAAAACATTTAAATGTGCAGTAAATACTGCAAGCACAATACATGACGTTGTCAGGTTTGGTTTAAATCGATGTACTGTACATCGATATGATTTACACACCACACAGCCCTTGGCAGACAAGATCAACCAACTTTCAAATGGTGAATTCTTCCGAACTATGATAATTATGTAAGGCTTTGTAATTTTGAATAAAAAAACAATCCTCCCCAAATGAATG
The DNA here is from genome assembly GCA_032273685.1 of Pteraster tesselatus. Taxonomy (NCBI): domain Eukaryota; kingdom Metazoa; phylum Echinodermata; class Asteroidea; order Velatida; family Pterasteridae; genus Pteraster; species Pteraster tesselatus. The sequence continues at coordinate 5,307 of JAVCKS010018390.1, forward strand.
AATTTTTATATTGCAATCAAAAAGTTGTAACCAAATGTTTCTAAACATGATCAGCATTTAGCACCCACTTTTCTAAGTATTTACTACACCCCATGACTCCCAGTCCCCCGAAGCACAAACACCACATGAGATGACTAAGCATTTTCAGAAGTGCATAAACAGAGCTGCTGGAAGTGAACAACCTTTGATTACGGTATTCTGTTCGGACTATCTTGATGCACGCTCCCCCAATATGTACTTACGTCGTACCGCCGACTGTCATTGCACGTACTATCCAGTGTCACAAGACCAATACTTGCAGCAGGAGGCTCCAACGTTGTCTTGTGACACCAGGCTATCGCTCTAAGAAGCCCGCTCCAACACAGGGAGGAGGAGCATGCATCAGAGGCGGCCAGTATTGGCAATATCCCATCCGTGCATGGTGCCGAGCATCGGCAGTCTGTGCTGCCAATCGCTAAGGTACCAACAGCGGGTGTCTACCGCCAGTATCGACAACGATTTAACAAATTGACAACTGCCCACTTCGCAAGCACTGAAAATCTCATTTTTGTGCATAATGCTTTATGTTTAGTCAACGATCGAGGTTTGGGGTGGTTTTGTTTTTAGGTACGGTTTAGCCCAGAAAGACAGTGTTTTGCATATTAATTGATGCAGCACTGGCCCTCGGCAGTTCCCAACATGACATCCATTCAATAGCGCGAGGGGAGAGAGAGATGGAGGCTTTCTATGTAGGCCATGATGAACACACACGCCAAGGTGGGCGGCGGGCAACTGGAACTCCACTGGTGTAATGACTAATTAACAGCGTGATTGGACCGTAATCAATCACTCTGCAAAGTGTAAAGATAAATAAATATCATGACACTATTAAAAACAGTTAACTAATTTAGCCTCTCCCCCGCTCACTCAACGCTATGTCATGCCTTGGGTCCTGCCTAAATAGAAAAGCAAACAGTAAACAAATTGGTTACATAGAGAATATATACCATCTATTCTTAACGTATAACTATTCTAATCGTAATATCTAGTTGGTTTAGTAATGTTATACTGTCTATTTTATAAATTATACCGTGTGTGGTAACTTCAGCAATACTACACAACCAATGGTGAAACAACGTCCACTTGATTACACAATGTACAACACGTATACCTTTATATACACACACCACAGTATATACACTCATTACCTTGACGTTGAACAGCAATTCTGAAAACAATTGTTAGCACTAGCAAAGTGTTTGTACAGATTTTATGTTTGTAGGATGCAATTTTCTTTTATTAGTCTCAACCTTTTGAGTTTGTGGGGTTAATCCAGTGAATGGATTTTCAATTATACATACCTAAGAAATATTTTAACCGAAGAGAATCATTTACTTTACAGCAAAAGATTGATGTGATAAAGTAATGTATCATATTAAATACTACACAATTAAAAAAAGAAATTTGTGGCCTAAACTTACCCAAGCCTCGTGAAGCCACATCTGTAGCGACCAAGATAGGAGCTTTGCCCGAACGAAATTCTGTCAATGAAAAAGAAATCCACCTAATGTTATTGAACCATTGGATGTCAAATGATTGTCACAAATCATGCCCAATTTTTACAATAAAGGAACATGCCGTATATTTACAACATTTTCAAGTCACTTACCATTAAGTACCCATTCACGTTCAGGTTGTGACTTATCACCGTGGATACACATGGCTGGCCAGCTGCAACAAAGAACCAGTTATTACAATTGTCAATTGATACAGAATTTTTTTTAGTGGAACAAACCATGTAAAAATCACTTGGTACCAATGTTAACATTCATTCCACGGTTACAAGAAAATGGTCCATCTGTAATACATACCCATCTTTCCTCATTTTCCTAGTGAGTTCGTCCGTCCTTCGTTTTGTCTCGGCAAATATCAGGGTTTTATTTTCCTTTTCTCCCATTATCTGCTCCAGTAGTTTGATCAACCTGACAGTAACAGCCAACGTATTAGGGAGAGATAACATGTATTTTGCAATATTTCACGTGGTTGTATTAATTCGTGTTACATCTTGTGGTGATGGCAAATCTACGTGGTTTTTAGGCAAATCTAATTCTTTACCTTCCCAAAACTTATTTAGGTGACCAATTTGTAATTAGCCAGTTCATTTTAAATTCATTGCTTTCACTTGTATGGTCGAGCCAAAATTGTCGTTTTTTCCCTCTTGAGCACTTATTTTATACAGATTGTATACCTATATATTTCACACCGGCCTACATCCAACACTAGAAGTATTTTCTGAACTCACTTTTCATCCTTCTGGTATTCATCACAAACATCTATTATTTGTAGAATGTTGTGATTGGCCGATAGAGAGAGGGAGCCAATGTTCACTGTACAATAGTCATGTAGAAAATCTTCAGCAAGGGCACTGACTTCTTTTGGCCATGTAGCACTCCACATTAGAACTTGTCGGTCCGGCTAGATCAGAGAATCAATATAAATGACTTATTTCTTAGACTAATTGGTGAATACTAATACAAGATGTATACTTTCCCTTTAAACCTGTGCATGTTCATTGATATACCCACGTCCCAAATTTTCCCCTTCAAACCAATACCTTCATGAGCATGTCAATGAATCACACAGACAAATGTTTAGCATATTTGAAGTTATTTCTGACCATGAATGAGATGTGCGCATGAATAAACAAACATTTTAATTGTCAAAGTTGCCTTACTGTTAGATAAATGCATCAAATTTATTACGGTTACTGTGACAAGTGAAAAAAAATATACATTTATATAAATACGCTAAACTTGTGTTTGTATAGGTCTTTTGGCATGCCATTTATTTTGGGGGGCGTCTGTGGGTATAAGATGTATTTTACACTGGTGACAAACGGTAATGTCATGAAGTCAACTCACCCGCACTTGTCCCATTATCTTCCTGATCTGTGGCTCGAATCCCATGTCTAACATACGATCGGCTTCGTCTAGTACGACAAACGTACAACGTTCTAAATTGGTCCTTCCACCTTCCAGGAAATCTATGAGTCGGCCTGGCGTAGCGATGACAATTTCACACCCTGCATAAAACAAAATGCAAGTGTTTGACATAGGGGTAGCGAACATATGTGTATTACCAAAGTACAATTATTTCCAATTTTGCTTTTTTCAATTGTGGTATTATCCGATGATTGTGAACTGTCACCACAAAACCAGGACAAAGGCGAACATAGCTATTTTCAAATTGGATAATTTATGGTTTGCAAAAAAATTATTTTAGCATATTAAGTTATAACATAATTAGAAAACGAACATACATGCTCCTGCACTGCCATCATTAGGTTAATTTTCTTTAAAGTTTGTTTTCATCGCAATTATTTTTACTTCCTGGTGGACCTTAAGTATTTCACATGCTCTGTTGTGCATCCTGATAGTCAAACTCCCAAGTGTTACATACCATTGGAAAGGTATTTTTCTACTGAAGTCATCAGTATTCATGCGACGTTATCCTTGTTTTTTGATGACAGGTCATAAATGTGTACCAAGCTAAAACCTGTTTAAGAATCAAAGATGCAACCTACCTCTGTCTAAATCTCTCAACTGCGGTGCCTTAGGTGCCCCACCATACACACATGTACTTTTGATTCGCGATGACGTACATGAACCAAACTGGTAGGCAACAGTCTGTACCTGTTGGGCAAGCTCACGGGTTGGTGCTAAAACCAGACACTAGAACAAACAAAATATTCAAATTAGAACAATACATTTCATATACAGTAGTAAAGAACGACCATCTCAATATAATAAACAACATTCTTAGACAACCTCGTCTGAAATAAAAATATATTTATAAGCAAATTCTAACACTGTTTTTTTACAAGTGCCATTAAATGTCAGGCAGGTAAACTACAACCGTTTTGCCCTACAATGTTCCCATGGTCAGCGTTCTCCAATGGCCAAACCATGTCAAGAAAACAAATCCAAGAGCGAAAATGTGAATTTTCCCCTCCATGGTTATCTGCAAATGTTAAGTTGCGACAAATTCGGAACTCGCGCACTGGATCCATAGCACACTTTTCCCATGGGTAGCAACTTTTGATCAACTTTCTCAGGTAGATGGTGCTAATTTGTGGGATACAGTTTGTAGCCAGTAGCTACAATAAGTCTCTACAGTACTTACAATAGGACCATCTCCCTTCTCCAGGAATGGTTGATGATTAATGTGGACAATAGCCGGCAGTATGTAGGACAACGTCTTGCCAGAACCAGTTTGTGCTACACCCACCATGTTCCTGCCGCTGATTGCTATAGGCCATCCTTGAGCCTGGATAGGAGTGGGCTCAGTGAAACCAGCTTTGGAAAGTTCATTCATGACATAATCTGTAAACAAAGTTCACAAACAGTGTTTAAAAGTCAGCAATTTAGGTTTGAAAATTTTAAATATCGACTGAATAATTTTGTACGTTTGCTCCTATCAGCTTTAAAATGGCCGCAAAGATCCTTTAGACCATAAGAATGTGGAATCAGACTGAAATTACAAAGTACATCTAAACCCTCAGAAACCAGCCTCATTCTGCAATTGATGTAATGTTAATTTTATCGCATGGGTACTTTTATACAAACAATGGTAATCTTTCCAATTACCAAACATTGACACTGTCAGCCCCAAAATATGGCCTCACAAGTTAAAATAGTTTTACTTCCGGTTACCTGACAGACCCTATTTTGAAGGCACGGTCCAAATTTTGTTGGAAGACAAAACAATTAGTTGTACTCCGCAGCACAACTTTTAATGCGCATTTAACAAAAACTGCGTAGCGCTAAGCCTCAATAGGACGAACGTTTGGCGCATACTATACTGTGTACAACCACAACTTCATACGATAAGACGTGCAGTGCACCTGCTGATGTACATTAACATGTACGACTGACTATGCGGTATGCATGTATAGCTGATGTCCTGAAGTTCTTCTACATGCAGCAGGAAAACATGGCAGGCCTCGACCTTAGCACTAGCCAACCTGGCGTACATTGTCTAGTAAAAACCACTCCTTTACTTGCCTGGCGGGCTACTAAAAAAGTGTGACCTACCTGTTCAAAACTGCCATAAAATTTACCGATGTAAATAAAACAGTTTAAAATTGTGTGACAAACATTTTGTGGGTGCCCGGCGCAGTGTATCTTACATGTATTTCGCGATGATACTCGCATAAGCGCAGCGGGTACTACAAGCCGCTAATCCCATGCGGCAGGTTTAGACGGCCGGACTTGTACCCAGCCAGATGGTTCGTGTTCTTTCTACATCCATGGCCCGACCTACCTTCTGGATTTATTATGTCCCATACATGTACATGTAGTTCAATAAAGAAAAGCTTTTCCTATAAATTATCTTCGTGTAACTTAAAAAAATAAACCGCCTTTCTGGAAAATGCTGATAAACTAAAATTAAAAAAGATTTTGAAAAGAAAAAAAACTTTTTCCGACAATTTTATACTTTTTAAATAACAAACTAAATGATGTGTTGTCTGTAGAGATAATCTGTAATCACAAAACAGTGTCATTTATCAAAATTCGTTACGTAGTTATGGAGATATCGAAAAAACACGGCGCACTGAAACAGCCGGACAAGCGATCGATCACATGCTGCACGTGTGTGCTCTATACATGTACAGATGTACAGGTACACAAAGCTGGAATCAAAAACTGCGATAGGCACATGCAATGCAGATATTAAGCACATGTACAGCACTTCGTGTACCAGGCGCACGCTGTTGAAAATACTAGATTTATGATGCAGACTACACATAGACACCTACATTTCCTACCTACCCACCCTATTTTTAAATGCCATGTAACCGGAAGCAGAACTATTGTTTTTAGGCCTTGGTGTTTTTTCTACTGATGTAAACTTACCTGGAAGGGATGCCTCACAAAATTTAAACACAGGTCTGGGCAAGTTCACGCCATTCGTTGTTATACTTCTGTCTACCAAGAAATTGTCAACTTCAGCCTGAAGAAAAATTGAACAGCTTCTAATCATGAATCCTTAGTGAAATGTAATGTGGCAACTCAAATTTTGATTATATGCTCTTATTGTACTTTCCAATTGAAATGTAATTAAAGACATAAGGTGTAACAGTAGTTTGTGTACACCTTTACTGTCAGTTAACCCAATCGGTAGACTATAATGGTCGGTGCTCATGAATAAACTAGCACTAGAGGCATATTTACTTGCTGGGCGAGGCCTGCCTCTGATATGCGAGTGCTAATAAGTTAGCAGACGATACGTTTACTCTTAGTGAGCGGTGGGACATTAATATTTGCCAGTAACCAACCATGAATGTTGGGCAAGTTTATAATGTGTATTACCACCCTGCAACTAGTTTTCGGATGATTTTTGGCCTTAAAGTTGTACTTGACGCTACTTCAAGAATATAACTAGTCGTTAAAAATAAATCCCTGGATAGTTTACATATGTGCAATTACAAATGTATATATTCACGTTCAAAATTAATTATTGCTGGCAGTAATAATTCACTGACAAATGCTTTGTACTTATATACTCGGGTAACTACCCATAAAAAATAAAGCAATATTAAGGACAAATTTATCAGTATCTCCAGTATAGTAAAGATTTTACATCATTTTTCAAGTAAAACCAGACAGTACATTTCTAATGATATAGCACCCCTATTACATGTAGGTATATACATCTAGGTAGCAACTAACAACCACTGTGAAAAACATTTCACTGTGATAAATTCAACTCCAAAGAAAAATCTGACGACATTATACATCATAAACTAACTACTGTACTATACACATACCGGTGATCTGTTAAGGACATCAGGATGTTCTTTGTAGAAGTTCTTTTCAAAAGGAGTAAGCCTAATCGACTCCCACTTTATTTTTCGAAGTTTGTCACCAGGTTGGCCAAATTTCTCTCTTAGTCCTCCACCCATACCTCCCCCTCCCCGTCCACCACCTCGACCACCAAATCGAGGGGGACCACCTCCACCAAAACTTCCACTTCCACCACGGAATCTAAAAAGAAAAAGTTAGCTATTGGTTTGTTGTAGGGAAACAAGTAATACAATACAATACAATACAATCAATGATACTCAACCACAACACTAACAATTTCATTGTCATAAAAATGTATAGGCCCATGCAAATATATTCTGCTAGAATGGCATAGCGGAATCAGCTGTAGCCTAGTAATTTCAGCACAAGGTAGTGGTTTTTATCCAAATGTCTAATTATATCTGTGAACTTATTCTTCAAAATAAAGTACATCAAGAAGCCTAAAAACTACATGTCTCACAGAAGCTGACGTAATACTCTGGAAAGTGTTCAGCCTAAATAAATGCTTGAGCCAAAATTTCACAGCTTATCTAAAAAAATGTGTAACATTATGGCCATGTGAATGAAAGTAACATTTGCATCCACGGTATCACATCCACAACCTGCATGTAGGCCTGTGCCTTTACGGTTATGTTTGTAAACTTTACCAAATGGTCAGTTAAACATGCAATTGTTTGTTTTACAAACATTTTAGTCTATTTCGTGCAGTGAAAGGTGTTCCTGTGGCCTATAAATTAGTATTATACAATGAAATTTACAAAGTTGTATTAAGTTCTTTATTCCAATTTCCAGCCATCATTATTACAGACTGTTTCTACAATTACGTTTGCAATTTTTGGTTCGGTTATCCAAAAAATATATTTCTGAATGACGACATTGCCATTTACATTGATGTCAATTACCAGACCAAACTAGTAAAGTACTAATATAATTTAAAAAAACAAAAAACAAAACAAAAAATCTGAATTATTTTAATTACATAAATTACACAAAATATTAATATTTAGCCACTTTCTGAATTTGAACATTGATTACGCAAATAATATGAGGAAAGAGCTTAATTGTCGAATACCCCACAACTCTTTATTTGAAAAGCAGTCAAAATCATAAATAAATTTAACATCAGACTAAGCTTAAACTAGTACCAATCAGTTTCCAAATTTTTTTTTGTACCAAAAATGTATAGGGTATTTGCATATTAATTGAAATTCAATTAAAGTTTGTAATTTTGTAGGTGCATAGGGCCTAATTCGTTTAGTGTATATGCCTCATGTGTTAAAAAAAACCGGACGCAAATCTAAGATTTTCATTCTCATGGCCTAACTAAAAATGTACTAAACGAACAATGACTAAACAGGCAAGGCCTAAAATGAGATTTGCAATTGCAAATTCTTGACGCCCGGTTCATAAAAAATTAAATACTAAATGAAGACAAACTTACCCTCCACCCCTTCTATCTGATCGCCCAGAAGAGTCGAAAGGCCTTTCTCTTTCGTATCGCGACATTTTCAATGATTTAAAACAAAATAAGGATGAAACACGTTGGCTAAAACAGAATCTCTGGCGGTAAAACAGGACGACAATCCACTGGCACAACTAGCTTGGCACAAAGCGTACGGCAATTCCACGTGAAACCGGAATGCGTTGGGGAAAAAAGGCGTCCCTTTTCTAAGTAAATTTGATGATGACGCAACGTGGTTGGCAATTGGTACCCGGCTGGTCTAATACAATGTTGTGTTCTATCGGTATGGAACCAGCACAATGCACGCAGTGCTCCGGTCACTTCCGACCGAATCACCATAGTCATTTGCACGAATTTCAGTTAACAAAACGTACTATTATCAGTCCGCTGATTGTTCAGGAATATTCATCATCCGCGACATTTTTCTGCAGTGAGTTATCTTTTGTAACAACGCTAGCCTGGGGATGCCTGGTGCGCGTACAGTTTCTGTACGTAAATCAGCATTTCAAGCTAAGGTAAAAATCAACAAATCATTATTAGTATTTTATCAAAGAAATATAACGTCCTTCCAATTGGGAACACAGTTTAGTTTAAAATGTTCGTACAGTTCGATATTAATCGATTGGTTATATTGTTTTTCAAACAACATTTACCAAGCATAAAATGGTGAACGCAATTTGTGGCGCCCTTAAAATCTCACAAAATTGTACTGTTTGGAGGTGTTCCTTATCCTTATTAAGATTTGTTCTTGCAATAAAACACCTTTAATGTGTTAGAATTAGTG
>JAVCKS010018465.1:0-14388 GCA_032273685.1 Pteraster tesselatus
GTTATCATGTTCACTTACAGGACCGCCGAGTGACTTACCGTGTTTAACTCCCTCTAAAGATATCGTACTTCACGGCCACCGCTATGAGATAAGCGAATGTGCCAATTGCAAGTGTACCAATTCGACCCTCAACTGTCAGTTTGAGTCGTGTCCACCACCGAATTGCAGAAAACCCTTGAAGATTGCGGGGATATGTTGTGGAATGTGTCCTTACAGTAAGTACTTGGCTTATAGGCATCACGATCCTAACTTTCGTGCACGATGTCGAGCCTAGGACAATTATCGCCATGTTGAACTTGTCAAAAACGTAACCATTATTATGGCGTGCATCTTTGGCAAATTGCGCGGCAGTGGGACACGCGTGTCATGCGTATAGGCGGTAAATGTTTTATTGCGTTTGAAAAGGTCCAAATTGAGAATTTCAGGCTCGGATTCGTTTCCTTTATAAGTGTGTGCTTCAAAAGATTTTTTAAAATATTGCTATTATAGCATTTGGCAAACGCATTCTTAGAAGTACATCTCAACCAGAGATCTTTACAAAGAAGAAATAAATTATCTCGTTCACTTGAAAATACAGAAATGTTTTGTTTTGGACCTGAATAGGCCTCAATTAGTAGAATTATTATGCTTTGGTTTGACCCTGTCTTTACAAATTTCTTTTAACAATGTATATGTTGCCAATGATAATGTAGCATATAATAGCGCTGGCATACATACATACGCTCCCCGCTTCATACGCACCAATTAATACATAATCAATGTATGAATGGTGCTGGCGCAATCTGCATCCAACTGCCAGAAATACCAGGGCACGCCCCTTCTCTTTTACGATAAGTATCCTGGAATATTTAACGTGCGTTCCGATTCACAACACGCGGGACCCATGGCTCAATATCTTCATCCGAAGGACAGAGCAAATACTGCTTAGGTGTCTTGCCCAAGGACACAAGTGCCACATTCGGATAACGCCGGGCCTGGTGCATGCTCTGGACCGCTTGGCCACGACAGCTTATTTACTTTGATTAAACCCGACAAGGGTTCTGTAGGACGAGGCAGGTGATCTGTTAAGTATACGCGTCCATGGGTCTAACAACCTGACCTGGGAAGCGCGCTGATGAGTTTAGGCCTTCTCACCAATGGCAGTGAAAGGGTTGATCCATAAGCCGTTCTGTCACGAGCCACGGTCATGTCCTTCAGTTACATTAACCAAAATATATTTCCGTTTTTCGTCTAAGACATTACCGTCAACGACGTCACTCCTGTAATCCCAAGTGATCAAAGCATCTGGGATGGTATGCAGAATGAGATTTTCGTTGACTTGAACATTCTCTACCTCGACAACGTGAATACAACAAGTATCTACGGCCTATGGACAGCTAAGATGTGGATGAGTAGCTCCGAGAATGGCTCGAGTCCGCTCTCCGGTACCCTGGTGGAAGAGGTTCTCACCAAGGGCCAGCAGTCCCAGGGCCTGAGGAAGAACCCGTCAACGAGGACCTTCGAACTGAATAACATCCGGTATCGGTTTGATCTGACCGATCACACGTGTAATAAAGCGAAGTTCCTCTGTGTTAAATTTAACAAGGGTGCCATTCCCGAGAAGTACTACCTTGAGTTTAACTTTGAGGCTCGACCCTCGGAGGAAGTCCTTACTGGATGTACCCGGATCGAAGATTGTAAAGGTAATATCAGCTGAAGACTTCCAATAAGAGATGATGACGAATTGCATCTTCAATTATAATCAGTACGATATGCTCTACCTGACGACGCTATACAGCAGCAATAAGCTTGCATGTCATAGAGTGCCCTGGCGCAGACCAAACATTTATTTTGTTTGCTAGCACACACACCAGCAAACACAAATAAAATAAATGAGGAGAGTTTTAAAACCTTCCTAAAATTGTTTTCCAGGAGTGACGTTCACTGACATGACGTGGTCTCGCACCGTTGGCGGTCGCCAGTACGGTGTCCTGACCCTTCTGACCATCTCAGCCAAAGTATCCGCAACGCCGGACAGTACGTCAGTGAAAGGCACTGGTCTTTGGCAGTTGAATTTGTTTGGTAGTCATAGCATGGACGGTTCTGGCGATCGTTTGTTTGAGAGGAAAGGAGTTCTAGACGAAGACAACCAGGCCAAGTCCCTGGCGGGCGAAGGAACTCCCGTTAAATTTAAAAATATAACCGTAAACATGTAAGTTTCTACTAACATAAAAACAATGAATATGAATTTAGGGATCCGCCACTCCGGTATGCTGGAAGAGGTGAGCTTTCTTTCTCTCTGATGAGTTTTGTACTTAATAATTTAATAATTTAATAACTAGTATTACCTTTTACGCACACTGAGTGTCGACTACCGTGTCGACTGTCGACACACGTATAGCGAAGTTGCTGTATACTCGGTAAATTGGGCGCCTTTAAAACCAAAGATATAATATTGGTCTGAGCTAAATTAATGGATTATATCTTTGTGTGATCAGGTTTCCAATAGACGAGATTGGTTGTGGCGAGGTAGACTACCTCTGTCTCGAGTTTACCAAGGGTAGAAATGCCCACCCTGATTATAGTTATCGAACGGCGTCAGGAGAGGAGTCGATCGTGCGGTGCAGTGAGGAAAGATGTCGAGGTACAATATTTCGTTTACATTTTAAAGAGGCAACCTCGTCATGACTATCGAGGACGGAGTATTTGAGCCTCAAATTCTCAAATGTTTTACTTTTCAATGCCAGAAGCGCTTACCCCTATTATTACCTACGTCTCTTACAAAACAAAACAGCTTGCAAAAGAGTTTCCTGTAGCTATTTTGTTATTAGAGATGCCGGTCATATAGTGGTGATCAGCGCATTTTCGAAGCGGGCCCCGAATCTGTGTTCGGTAATTATAGCAACAGCGACAGTGTCAGTGTACCGCTTTAATTTCAATCAGTATTGGGAATTGTTGTAGTGTGTAGTCATTCGTCAAAGGGTGCTGTGGCCTTGTTGTATACTGCACCCGCCTTTTGTTTTGATTACGTAAACAAAAGGCGGGTTTAGTAGTGCCTAGTACTGTTGGGGTGTTGTAGGAGATAGCTGAGTAGTTTTAAATTAGTATACACACTGTTTGTTGTTCAACTACAGAGGTATTTGTCTCTGAAGTGAATTCAGCATTAGAGAGCGGAATTCAACAGAAAGGAAGTCGATATTACATCGTCAGGTTCAGCTCGAGAGTTCAGACAACGCCTGACAGTTCGCCGGTGAGCGGACAGAATCTGTGGCGACTTAGCATGTTCGGCAGCAGGAATCCCAGCGGCCGGGGTTTGCAGTTCGGCCAAACGGAGCAGGTCCTGAATGACTACTTCAGCAGCCGGGAACTGACGATCCCCGGCGACTCGCTGGACTTCTTGAAAATAGACACCGAGTTTGACATGACGGGTCTAAACTGCAAGAAGGTTAAATACCTGTGTACTGAATTCAGCCGTAACCCCAGCTCCTCGGAAGAGTTTGTATTGACTCCGGTACCAAACGAGAGATCGCTCAGGGACTGTATGGAGGTGCCTCACGACATGTGCGAAGGTAAGACTCGATGGGCAATTGCTTCGATTTGCTCGGTTGAAGACGTTACCGTGTAGTTTTAGAAGCGAGAGCAAAGCCGTAAGAAAAAAACCCTAGGGGAAACATGAGGTCTGGTAAAAACCCCAATTCACATGACGCACCCTCAGGGATTAAACCCAACCCAGAGGTTTAGATGTGACAGCACTGCTGTGCTATACCTCGCTTTAATTGTCCGGTAATGAAGTGTGTTGTTGTGTTTTATAGGTCAAGTAATTTGAGTCTCCAGGAAGAGCACTCCCTTCAGGTTTGACTTCGGACCACTGAATAGGGCGAGCAGTGTCAGCCGAGAGTGTCAGCAGTGTCAGGGGAGTGGGTCTCATTGTAACGGTTCTTTTATCTGTATTCAGAGCTTTAAATGCCTAATTAATTGTGACTTGCGTTTGTTGTTCTTTTGGGTGGATGTGGTTGAAGTAATCCACGTTTTGAAGCATAAAGCATCAACTTTTTTAGCATAGTATAGCTTGTTATTATTGTATGTGTCCTATATAGCTTTCTTGTAGTTTCGTTCAGTTATGCTAAACGCTTTTAAATTTGTTTTTTTGTTGTTGCTTTTGTTGTTGTAAAACAAAATCTTAACCCTGTATTACCCCCAGTCAGAATAAATTTAGTATAGATTAAGTATAATCCTTTCATAATCATTGTAGCATAGGGTAGATGTAGCAAATACCGGACCCTTAAGACAATTTGCTTACATGTAATTTTGCATACTTCAACAAACTAAACTATTCTACATGTATGAGCTAGGTCAGCCGCGAAACATTCGTTGCAAAAGCATATCACAAAATAGTTTCTCGGGGTGATATCTGAAGCAGCCCTGTGCATGGTGCCAAGGTATCGGCGTTCATAATGCAAGGTTGAAACTAGTTCTGTATCGCATTGCTGTTTCTAAAAGAGGGTGGCCTCATCAATGAGAAGATGGCGGCCACAACAGTGGCAAAAATGGTGATTTCAGGGAAGTCACGGTCATACAGGAAACTAGTCCATATATCGTGAACAAAATAATTTCATTAAAATAATAGTAAACCGATGAGTTTTTTTGCAGTTTGGTTGTTTTTAAACTTCCCCAATAAAGTAAGTGCCATAAAACCTCAAAATACAGGAAATTAGTACCGAACTCTTTAAGTATGACGATAGGGGTCCACCGGCCTAGCTATGACCTATTGGAGACAAGACCTACCGTGGAGACCCACCCATAGAGGACAATTCCTATTCTAGACTATTAGATCACCGTACGGCAAAATTGACTGCTATACTAGCGAACATTAATTGGTGCGTGTGTGTAGGCACGATTTCCTTACAAAAAACAGTTATTAACTTTCATTTTGATAATAATGTCGACAGTTAACACAATTTCTCTTTATTACATTATTCTCTTCGTTGCAACATTATAATATCGTTGCGTATGTTTTATTTTATGGTTGCCCAAAGCGCATGCTAAAGGACCACCATACTCTCTAGTACTGAACGACGCTGTACCAACAATAATTATACACATACAAAAATAGTGGTAGTGAAGAAATGGGGACCAAAAGGAAATATCAATTTATGTCTCTATGCACTTCAACCAGCTGCTGGTACTTGCTCAGGACCAATAGCCATGCCCCTATTCACACTTCAACCAGCTATCTGATGGGGACGAAAAGGAAATGTGCACCCAGCCATCTATACCCGCTTTTGGTCTGCACTCGACCGAGTGACCGTCATGTTATTATTGTTTTTGCAGCGCGAATTGAAAGAAAGGCACGTTAGTTACCCACAGCACTAGCCTATGTAGTCTTTTTTATACAGTTTTCCGCGAGAGTGGTCCCAACAACATGGCGCCTGTTAGGCTTCAATGCTAACGAACAGACACTCGATCCAGTCTATTTTGAGATCAGGCGATTTCGAGGCCTTAACTTACATGACGAACATGTTTGCATGCATTATTCATATAAAACGTGCAGACTTTCGGTTTGAGAAAATGTAAAAAATGCTCGCCATAAATGCTCTTAAATAGCTGAAATCTGAGAAAATGGTAAAATCTACGTTAATTGTTAGTCTCTGTATTATGCCAATGTTCAATGCACATGTGCAATTTCAAACTTGATTGACCAACTCATTAGGAAGAAACTAGATACGGACGGACGGACAGGGTTTTTGTTCATTTTGATAGTATAGGATCATCATTCCATACAATAACTGTGTAATCTTCACTGCCCTATGTCTGCATTTTGAGTGTGCAGCGGCAACCACCGCTAAAGTTGATTTGCCGCACCTCATATACGGCATGGCTCGCATTCATTCGACACTGCCGGCCAGGGGATAATTATTGTTCATATGTTTGCGGTGTTCGTCGGCGCACTCTGTTGCGTTACGCTTACGAATTCACCTTTGGTTAAACAAAATAATGGCAGCTCTTAGGCCGTATCCGAAACTATGTCGTAGGGCTACGTCTACGTCTACGTCTATTGTCAGCATCGACTATTTTAAAGAGCTGCCCCAAAACGCGGTCTAGAGTTAACGGCTATTGCTGCAATGTCATCCAAATCTAGATACATTTTACGTAGAATAAAATCGAAGGCGTATCTTATGCTGTGCTGTATGCCGACAGCATAATTTTTATTTGCACTAACCGCAGCCCTAGACCTAGACAATAGCCGTAGACAAGTTGTTTCGGATACAGCCTTAGTATAATTTGCGGCCTAGTCTGTCGACGGCCGCCACCTTGTTTCTGTGTAAAGTCGTTGGTGCCGCCGCAATGTCCGCCGCGCTGCTGCCGACTATTCGGCGGTGGGAATCGTTTCCTTCGGTGCACCTTTAGGTCATTTCATCTGCCCCCAATCTATTTGCTGACAAATCCCAGCAATCTTGGTCGAGCGTTCTGTAGACCTTAGCAGCATGATGACCCTAGCAGCTGTTTTGAAGATGACAGCGAGCTCTACAGGGAGTAAATACCCCACATTCGAGGCCAAATACCGGCTCGGGGGCTGAGTGCTTTCGTTTGGTATTTTACCCGGAAATCATCAGCCCCACCGATTAACCAAATTAAATTATGTTCCGTAAGTTGTTCCGTGGATATCACAACATTCGACAAACAATATCTTGTTTCGTTAAGCTGTCTGTTAGGCCCACCGCCCCCTTTGGGGATACCAAGGCCAGCTGGTCGGACAATCTTGGTAAAAACAGTAATGTATTTTATGTCAGATATTTAACATAATTCTGGAAAAAAAAATGTGTACTTGTTGAGTGATTTATTTTGGTAATAGTGTACTGTTTAAATAAACTCTGAAATACACGATATTAATGAATAATTAAGTGACATAGTTGAAATACAAATAAGAAAACGTGGACTAATTGTTGTATTATTACCGTAGATCCTTAGCTAATTGCCTATCTTTATACTGAACCTTCTATGTTCAATTGCGCTTCCAATTTCGACCACTCCCTTCTGAAATTAGTAGCACATGCTTTTTATATCACGAGTGGCCTAATTATTATGGTTATAAGACTGAGTAACTTTTACAATAAATTACAGAAGTCGGTAAAGGCTTCTTCGTACGTGCTTTGCCAATGCAACAACTTGTTGTATCAGAACACGTACAGGATCCTACTTAAGAGTGCTCCGCAATGACCGCGGGATGATCGTTTCAGGCGGTACGGTCGTGCACGGTATCTCCTTGAACTTACATTGAACCATACCGCTGGATCAGATCCCCAACAGAGCATCACAGACACCAGCTTTTCCAATAAAAATAAATAAAAAACCGATTCTCCTTTATAGAATCTATGCTACGTATACTTGTTTATCCTTACGATTTTGGATTTATCAATTAGTATGCTATCGGACCTTGTATGATTGGTATTGATAACAAAACTTATTTAATTTCAATTTTAAAGTGAAAAACATACCGTTAATTTACCTATAGATGGTAGTGCGTATAACGACCTTGCGTATACCAGCTGTCACACGCGACGAATACACCAGCCAGACTGTTTACTACTTAAGTATCTAAAACGTAGACTGGAGAATCATTCGAAAATGAAGACCCCTAACCCTAAACATAACCTTAACCCTAATCCTGACCTTAACCCTTAACCATAACCCTTAACCATAACTGAGGTTGTTTTGTTTCGAGTGCCAGAGATGCGTACGTATACGTCAGAGTGCTTACGTTTCCGCGTTTCCGCCTGTGGTCTTTTGAGTTTTCGAGATGGAATAGGTGGGCCGTTGTCTTCAAATTCCTCGTTTTCGATACTACTGAGCCGTATGTGGTCCCTATAACAATTCACGGTTGCAAACTCTTTTAAAAGCACGTGACGAAACTGGCCAACAAATAATAATACCGTATCAAGTCTGTTTAGGTATGGGTATAAGCTATGGTTTAATTCACCGGAAATGATAATGAAAAAACCTCATAATCTGCCAAGGATAATTGTTTTTACAACATTCTTCCATCTGAGATTGCTTATCCAAACTGGTAGAGCCGCCGATATTTCAGAACCGGAAACCGTATATATCATCTGAAGAATTTAGTGGGAGGACCTTAATTCCGTGGTTCACGTATACAATTACTGACTGAGATGACGTATTAGTATCTTATCAAAGGGTGTCTTGACCACGGGAGGTCATCGAGGTCAACTGAAGATGAAAGCGGTCCTGTGATTGGTCCAGTATTTCCTTCCTGAGTTTGGATGAGCCATCCCATATTACTTGGTGTATGAACCCTGAAGCAAATCGAATTACTTCGGTCTCTGCAGTGTAAAGTTATACTAATGGAAGCTCAGAGTGGCTGCGCGTCTGCGATCCCAACGTGAATCGTGTTAAGTTTTATATTATCATGTTTAACTCAAGATTGTGTTGGCATTGTGTCCTGATCTTAACTCTGGCGGTGTTAGTCTTGGATATAGCCGCTCAAACTACTTCAGACACGGACTCGTTTTCAAGCAAATCGGAATGTAAGTTGAATATTTATTCTCTTGAAAATAGGCAAAACGCATTTTCCCCACTAAACGCAGAATGGTCGGATTTTTGTGTTAGTTTCAATCTAAAAGATTACTGTTTACAGCGATGTAGCCAGTAATTTTGAAGGGGGGGTTGTATAAGCAATGTTATCTTTATAGAAGAAATGTTTCCACAGAATGCATCTGCTAATTTCAATAATTGCAATAATCAAAGTTAACACAATGAAAACGCGCATAACATTATATACGTCGTAAAATACTAAACAAAAACATAATATTTTCGCTGGATTTATTCTTGAAAACGTGATCAACGAATTTGATGAAAAGTTCACAGGTTGGCCATATGTTGTGATTTGTAATAAGATGTTCGAAATGAATGCACAAATAAAAAAGGAAGCCTAAACAAATTGCAGGCCTCTTTAGGCTATTATTGTTTTAACTTAAAGGTTTACTGAAACAAACCTCCTAAAGGTTTACTCACAAATACAAAAATATGTTTAGCTGTTTGCATGAAATTGTACAATATACACAATAAGTCGGGGCCATTTTCTTGTAAGATTTCCAAGAACAATGATCGTTTTTGTGTGTGTGTGTGTGTGTGTGTGTGTGTGTGTGTGTTTAGCACACATGCAGTACATACCGGTACGATTTTCTTTCGATGACGTACAACTACAAGTCTATTGTGGTGCAGTGATTCGATTTATGAATGATTTTGTGGAGGCGGGGAAGAGGGAGATGTTACACACACAAAGATTCACTTAGAAATCTCCTTGCAAGAAAATGACATCGCCTTAGTGCGTGTTTTATAACACAGATTTATTCAAAGAGCCAAATATAAATTTGTCTTTGGTTAAACCTTTAAAATTACAAAGGTATGTGGGTGAAAAACTAGGCCTGATCCGTCGTCGAGCTCACAACCAAATCGGTATTGCTGACCTAGGCGTGAACTATACGTGATGTTTTGTTTGGATCCCAGCTCAAGTTGGGCATACAACCATAGGGTCTATTCTAAGTACAAGCCATTCGATGTCAGTATCTTCCCTGACAAATACATTTAGGAACTGTATATTCCATGGTTTTTGTTACAGAATTGTATGTGCCGATTCCATCTATAGGCCCTACCTATGGATTTGAAGTCTATAAATACAATGCCACGCCCTTATTTGATCAACTGGGCTCCTATCATGTGATATGCACAGACCATATCAAGACAGTATTGTCGATCAGAAACTATCAAATTCTATAGAAGTCTTGTGTAGTAAATTGGAATATCTATTGGCCCAGATGTTGACACAATTAAACAGCAATTGAACTAATAAATATTAACCTTTAGTAATACAGTGATTTGATTACAATCCCAAATACACAAGAAAATAAGTTAGTGAGCTGCAGGAATTACAAAGAGTTATGGGGTTACCAACTTCACCAATAGTATACACTGTACTATATAGACAATAGACTGCATCAGAAATACCCCAGGTCCACTGGGCAGTGCGTAACTCCACAAGTAAACATCTGTTTATTTATTCCGGTGAACGAGCACGCCAATAAAGTCGGGATTCTTTCTCCTTATCCTTTTGATTAAAATTCACAAAAGCATGTTGCTTTTGGGTTGTTCAATAATTGTTTCCAGGTCTGTATAATGTTGTCGTTTACGAATGATTCCAGATAGCCTGAGTTCGAGTGAGCCCGGTATACCCGATGACCTGCCGTGCAGGAGCCCGGGAGGGGATATCGCCATTCATGGCGGGAGGATACAGATGACAGTGTGTTCTTTCTGTCTGTGCGACAACTCAACGCTGAACTGTCAGTTTGAGAGTTGTATTGCACCAACGTGCAGAGCACCCCAGAACTACCCAGGCGTGTGCTGCAAAGCTTGCCCGTACAGTAAGCCCAGTTAACTGTTTGTTTGTTCGTTTGTTCGTGTAATCGTTGTTTGTTTGCTTGTTTGTTGGTTGTTTTTCTGTCTTTGTTTCTTTTAATTGAAGGCTTTACAACGGAGTCCCTATTGGAAAACTAACTTCTGAAACGAAGCTTGAAATAATTTATTTCAAGCAGACAAAATACTTTCAGACTCCACTAATGCAAAACACACAGTAAGCATATCCTTGTGGTTTTGATACAGGCCTGCACAAGTTTATTCAACCATTTTTTAAAAGGCTTTCTTAACAATATTAGTTACACGTTCAGCCTAGATGGCTGTTTTGAAAACATTTGTGTGAGGACAATCATACCTTATGACAATTTTGGTACAGATAGGATGCACGCTATTTATTTTGATTCTTGTGATTTTTGTTTAGCTCAATAGATGGTTTAGTGATATTATGGTAATATGTTTAGCAAGCTCAGTATATAGGTTGGGTCTATTATTTTATTATATGTTTCCCAGTTATTTGAACACTTACGTCACATGAATTCCCTATATCGATATTTTAAACTCGTCCCCGAACATCGTCGGGCTCAATTCTCAATTTCAAGTTCAAAAAGTCACCACTGGATTTCATTTACGGTGCAGCATATAATTTCAGTGTATTGAGCTCTCAATCGTCTAAAATTCGTGAAATTCGTTTCGTGTGGCAATCGGAATTAAATCGACAAATCAAATTAGTTTTTTGCCATCTATAAAAATGCTCATATTTCGTTTTTCGTTACATGAAATATTACGATTAGAATATTACAACATGCACTCTGGCCGTTCGACGGCGCACTAGCATAATTGAGACTTACTTACTAAGAAATCCATTATAGCAGTGTGTGATTTATGACCAGACAGTAATTTCCCAGACAGAATGCATTCGAAATATCCACAGCCTTTACTAATAATACGATTTAGTACTTGGTGTTGATCTTTGACGCTGCGTTTCTGAAATATGTTGGGTTTAATTTGACTCACCAGTAGCTGATCTATACGGGTGGGAGGGGGGGTTGTGGGGGTTGCAACCAAAGACAGCTGGATGTAATGACATTTATCTATCCTTTCCACTGCACGTTTAGTATCAATATAATTATTATACAGAGGTCCTGTTGCATTGTCCAGGGGGCATGGGGATATGCGCGCCCCCACACTGTTAGAACGTTTGGGAAAACTTTACCTAAATGACGTGGTCATATAGTAAGCATTTTGCCAAACTTTAGTAACACGTTCCCCAATTATGGTACATTTTAACCCTCCTCCTTCCACAAATGGTAGAGCCGCCCCTGCTCGCCGATATTATTGGTAGATATAAGGACGAACCTACATTGTGCGAAACGTGCTTCAGCTTTGTAAACTGACTAGTATTAGCTAGGGAAGTCATTTAGGGTAATATATCCAGATGTATGCGAGCTATGTACGTGCGCCCTGGAAGCACATTGTGGAAGTAACCACCATGAGCTCTCCCATGGTTGTAGTCTGACGACGGTCGGGGTTCACGGCATGTGCCGACATCAGTAAATCAGGGTCATCGGTGTGCTCGACAGACTAGAAAAGTAAACTTTGCTTTCTCAGCAGTTAGGCAGTTGTTTTCGTAATGGGATTTATGCCTTTTGCTTTTATTGTTGGTTTGGAGGGTGGAAAACCAACGTTAAAGTGAAGTTCGAACCGTGAGAAGTAAAATAATTTCGGTGGTAAATTAAATGCGAGCTTTTCCGATTTTTATAAGGCTATAGCTTTGTTGAGTTTCTTACGATAGGTTTTTACTTCATCGTTTATGCTGTGTTCAAGTTATTTGTTTTTGTTACATTTTAGTTTAGCCTTTTGATTAAATAAGCAGCGACACTAGGTTGCAAATAGCGATATCTTAAGTGTTCTGTATTTTAAAGGGCCACCGCAGTTATGGTTAAATAGGACGCCCTCATTTGCTTATAATTCGTTTTTCCTGGGTTAATTATTTCATTATCAATCAACTGAAGATTATAATTAGCTGACTCAAAATGTTTTTTCTAAAACTAGTTTTCTTGGGCCTGAATTTAAACAAAAATATGATTCATCTCCTATAGTATAAAACCTACCTAAGTTATTCACGGATATTATTTTAAATCTACGCTGTAGATGGCACCACGTTTTAATATTTTTAACGAATATCAGGCTAAAATGTAAATGTAATTATGTTTTCAAATGCGAACCTGTCCTTTTCAAGGTTTCAGATAAAGACATAAAATAATATTTATCTCTGTATTGATAGTTGACTGGTTTGGCATTTTATTTTACACAATTTAATATAGTTATCTGAAGAAATTGTACATTTCAGGACAAAGTCTTCAACTGTTGGCGAATGGTATATAACCCTTTTTCTTTCATAACTGTGTGACACCACAGATATAACAGTGAATGACGTAACGCCCATTCTTCCTGATGATGCGGTTATCGAGGAAGATTCCCAAGGTGAATTGAAGGTTAATCTGGATGTCCTGTACGCTTACAACGGGGAAGCTACAAGCATCACAGGAGAGGGTTTATGGACCACTAAGCTATGGTTGAGTACATACCCCGACGGCTCCAACGAACTAGCAGGCACCGTGGTAGACGAAGCCTTAACCGAGGGACAGCAGTCGCAGGACCTTAAGAAGAAACCCGATAGACGTTTTAAGCTTAGGGATATCAGGTACCGATTCAATCTGGCTGGTCACTCCTGCCGAGACGTCAAGTATCTTTGCGCGAAGTTCAACAAAGGACCTGACCCGAAACCAGCTAGGGATTATCTCAACTTCACGTTCGCTGCAGTTCCTACTGAGGAGGTCCTGACGGGCTGCGTTCCAATCGACGATTGTAGAGGTATGGGGATTGTAGATTGTAGAGGTATTGATAACAGTCCAACGTAGGTATACACAGTCCAGATTGGTGCACTGCCAATCGGGAATATCCTGGATATGAGAAAAATCGGCCTTCCGAATTTTCCGGGACATAAAACTAGTAGATCCAATTGTTTGTATTAAATTGGTTCTCCCGAAGCCTAGGATTAAATACATCCTACGCTCATAAGTATCATTCCCGTGTACAGGCTTAGCGACAAATCTCTGCAAAGTAGCTAAATTAAGATATTGTTAATTGCAGGTTAGTGAAAAAACGGCAGTAATTGCATATACCATAATTTTGTATGAGAAACTAGCAATACTAACGATGTACACTGTTGTCTTCTAGCATTTTTTTTTGTCCCGTTTCCATTGTTGGTTTTTCATAGTATATAATGTTCAGGTTCTACATGAAAAAGCAGTTAAAAGAAAAGTAGCGTAGGTAAAAACAGATAGGGAAACAAATACGTGGCCGTGCTGTTGATAACGTTTGTAATGATTGCTAACTATAGGAGAAGCCTTGGTGCTCGTCGACAATGTACAACCTCTAGCCAAGGGCAACACTATCTTCAGAGAAGGAGGACCCAATGACATCACACTGGGCCTAGACGTCAGTTATCTAGACACACTGGAGACCACAGACGCCACAGGCAGTACAATGTGGACCGCCAAGATGTGGATGAGCAGGAACGAGGACGGATCCAGGGTCCTCAGAGGTACCGAGGTGGAGCAGGTCCTGTCCAGGAGACAGATGTCCCAGGATTTGGTCAAGGATCCGAGTCTGCTGTTTTCTCTGAATGCTGTCCGATACAGCGTTGACCTCACGGACCACAACTGTGACGATATCAAGTACATGTGCGCTAAGTTCGACAAGAACTCCCGGGCAGCACTAGACGTTAAGTACAATAGTTTCAGGTTGGAGGGACGTCCAGATGAGAGTGCACTAACAGGATGTCAACCGGTCCAGGAGTGTGAAGGTACGATATCATCGTTTTTGTGTGTGTCTATTTTGTCTTAAAGGGTGTGTACCACATTGGTAAGGTTGAAAATAAAAAAGTTCACAGATTTACAAATAACTTACATGGTTTAC
>JAVCKS010018476.1:12361-30559 GCA_032273685.1 Pteraster tesselatus
AACCCATAATGGGTTCTCACAGTTAGGCAGATACGGGTTAATGGGTTCATAAGGTTCATTATAACCCATAATGGGTTGTACAGGAAAGGATATATGGATGTGCCACCCAGTGGGTATAATTGAGCCACGGTATCTGTCCTTCCTGTAGCATGGACTCGTAACTCTTCCTCAAGTAGAAGGCGTCCTCCTGATCGACACCAGACGCCAAGAACTGATACAGTAAGGTCCACTCCTCGTAATAATTCCTGGGCATGAACTGCTGCTTGGCGGGCTCCGGTACGGCAACCTCCTCCTCAAGGGTGGAGACGGCGATGTCGGCCTGTGCCCGCTTTCTCTTGGCCGATTTGGGCTTCTTCACGGTGGGTGCTTCCGCCTGTTTGGGCGATCCCGCTTCTGCCACCACATCGATGACTTCCTCCTCATCGTCCTCGGTGCGCTTACCAAGACTGCTGCTGCTGGCGTCTTGGTCCGAGAGGTCTAGCTTGACGAGACGGAGGCTGGGTTGGTCGCCGAGCGACGTTAGGTCCTTGGCTGGTTCCTTCGTGACGGGTGGATGTTGGCAGTAGCTGTGATCGAGGAAGGGTAGGGGCTTCACATCCGACTTCTAGAATAAAAACAAGTGTGGATATTGACAGTAGCAATGATAAGCGGCATAGAGAGGAATTTTTCTTTTGAAGGGCATCAGAATCTTATGGGGGGTGGAGGGCAAGAGGGGGTTGGCGGGATGCCAAGATTAACAAGGTCAAAATTGGGGGGGTCACCAAGTTTGAAGACCGCTGCTGTAGATCGCCACACCATTACACCCTTGTTGCTGGTTCCGTACCTTCGGCAGAGCAGCCTCCTTGCGTGACTTCTTCACGTCGACCTTCCCTGTCACTGCTTTCTCTTCTTCCTCACGGACCACCGTTTCCATGGCAACCTCCTCCTCCACTCCTCCCACCTCGGGCAGCTCGGCCTCCGACACGGCCCCGAGCGCCACGTCGGCACCGTTCCTGGTCCCCGCTTCCTGGTCAGACGTGCTGCTACTGCTGACCTCGGCCACTTTGACCTCCAGCAGTTCCGATCGAGCCTTGGTTGCCAACTCAACGAGCATATCGAAGGAGTTCATAGTACTGTCATCGTCAGTAGTAGTTGTCGTCGTGGTGGTGCCTGGGGGCTCTCGATCGTGTTCGGTGCTGATTACATCCCGATCTACGTCGGATAATACCTTGGTGGTCTCCCGTTTCTTGGTGTCATATCTATTATAGGAAGAATGAGAGATTGAGTTAAATATTGTTATGTGTATTTAACTTTTTAGCTGAAAGTGCAGTTACTGAACATAATTATTTGGAGGGAAAAATATGAATGCAAAAAATAAACATGATCGTTGATTTTGTTCGTTATACATGTACATGTAAATGAAACCATGTACGCAAGTAAAGTTTTCAACCCCAAATGACTCATTTTAGCAGAGCCTGTCTTATTTCAGTGGTTGTTGGTAATAGTAGCTAACCACACAAGCAATTGTCGGCCGGTTTATACAATACTAGATGAACCAGATGAGGAAGCTATTCTATATCTGTCTTTGCCTGCTACCAACGTACCTGTCCAACATCGCATCCTTTGGTGCCACTCCACCGTTGACAGCCTTCTTGGGAGATCTTGTCTCCTCGAGGCCCTTCTTTGCCCAAGCCTCTGGTTCCTCCTCCTCCTCCTCCTCCAGGATCTTGTTCAGCTTCTCATCTCGTTTACCGTCGGGAGCGGCTTTGGCATCCTTCCTACGTACGGTCACAAAAAATAAAAAAACCTTGCTAAAGTGTTTAGATGCAAGGGGGCAACCTCGTCTGCCTACATTTTTGGAGTATTAAGCAAATTTTGTGATTCACCAAGATGAAAAAGCTAACACCAATCTTCTGTTAATGGTGATAATAACTAGCAGCCAAGAAAAATAGGAAATGGTGGTTATTACGTTATTGCGGTTGTGCAAATGTAGACGTTTCTCGCCCTCGAAAAAAGTCATATTGTGACCAATGTTGTATTTTTTCCCAAATCAACTCTTTATTATATTGAGTTGCCAATAAAACTGCCCTAAAACTTGTTCTTGTTTGGATTGTATGAACCATTAGATTATCTACAGACCTGCTGGCTTCTTTCGACTCGTCGTCAGAATCTGAGTCTTCCGTCGAGGACACTTCAGATCCCGAGCTACTCTCCTCTTCTTCCTCCTCCTCAGAATAACTCATGTCGGACTCATCTTCGTCAGAGCTCGCCTCAGAATCAGACTTCAAGCTTACCTCATCTGCAAGACAGGTGGTATCCGAGGCTGATTAAACTGTTTGTGGTATATTCAGCATTTACCTTTTGAAAAAAAACTTTTGTTTTATCATTCAGATCCAAAAATCCAGAATCTCAACTTACCAACAATTATCTTCTCAGACGTACCTTCAAAATCTGAATCTGAATCCTCCTCCTCCTCCTCCTCTTGCTCTACTACTTCTTCTTCTTCCTCCTCCTCATCTACTTCTTTAGCCGCTGTCACCTTCTCATCTTCATCATCATCTTCCTCATCTTCCTCACTGCTACTGTAGATGAAACCCTTTCTGGTACGTCTTTGGGCGGGTTTCTCAGTAGATGACTTCATGTCTTTGTCTTGTTCGTTATCTGTAAGAAAAAGATGGGTATATTATCATTGACTACTTCTTGAAGTAACCTTGATGCAGTCTTAGATTAACGTTTGAAGACTATCTTTGACTCTCCAAGTCTAGCTTATTTTTTGATTAAATAAAAAACGTAAATTGAAAGCTAAGATTAAAAGCATGCAAAACGAAAATAAACGAAATATTTCGATGGAACATGGATTCTGTATTTTCATCGTGGTTCAGCCATACCAAAGACGGCAATAGTTTTGGGTTTGAAAAATCCAATCTGAAATCATACCAATGGGTTTTTGAACATCAAAGTTGTTTTGAAACTATATGTTATAAAACTAAAACTGCTTGAATTGAAGTTGAAGCCATCGTTTCTGAATCGCTAGAGGTGCATCCAGCAGGGTACCCACTACCCAGCTACAGCGATCAAATGGTAGCAATGAGCTGTAGCCAGGATGCCATACCTGATACATAATCGTCAAGGAACTGGGGCGTCTCGGGTCGCAGTTTTTTCTTCTCATCCTCCTCTTCAACTTTCCTCTTGACCTGGGGGATAATAAGGAAGTGTAGTTAGTGTTCAAAGAACACTGGGACATATAGAAGATTGGGATCGACGACCAAGTATAAGGATTGAGCATTAAGTGCTTCATTTTGGCAGAAGTGAATAAGGGTAAGTCAGTTAAAACGTCCTACCTTAAACGACGGCATGCGGGGCATGGCAGCTCGGACACCAAGACCCAACCCAATGCTCTCCAGACCGATATTCTTGCCCTGCGACGATGTCTTGGCCCAGGGTCCAGTACTACTAAAGGTCGGTATGGTCATTAGAGGCCTCAGCATCTTTGGTTTGTCCGTGTCGCCCGGGAGTTTCGGTGGGTCCTGGTAATGCGGATCAACAAATTCAAGTTCGTAGAGGGGTTTATACAATATTGAAGTCAGGGTGATCATTTTTCTCTTAAAAGGGGAATTCACATTGAAAACTGTTTGTTCAAAGGGAAGTACAACCACCTCTCTGATTTTTAAACACTTTGTGTAAGTGTGTAGCCTAAATACAAGGCTTGACTCAAAGCTAGAGACTACAGCCGAGGCTAGATTATAAAAAAAAAAAAATTGCACTATCGCTGAGCCTAAAAAGGATGCCCTGATTTGAGTAATATAATAAATTTGCATGATCACAAAAGGCAAAAAGTGCAATTCATTGTTTTGTACAAGAGGTTAGTTACTACTACAGATTAACAGAAGATTATAATCAGATAATTTATCTTCACGTAAGAGTAGTCTATCTTGGCCAACTGTAAATTCGGGACGATGGCGCCCCTGTATCGATTGAAAAGTTGGACGACAAGCGCACCTTATACTTCAGCTCCGAATCATCCCACCAAGCCTCCAACGATTTAAAAGCAGATGATTCGACGATCTTCCGCGCAAGATCCTTCTTCATGATCGTCTTCAGCTCCTGGAACGTCTTCTCTAGCAGCTCGCCGATCAGCTCGTCCTTGGGTTCGGGCTTGGGCGGCGAGTACCAGGCCCGGTCCGCCCCGGCATCGGGCGTCGTTGGCGAGGGCATCATCTGGTGGAACCGCTGCGGGAACGGCTGCAGGAACTGCTGGAAGTGGGGCGGCTGTGCTGCCCCGCCCATGTTGCCACCGGCCTGCCAGGGGGCGTGCTGCCCCGGGGGCTGCTGACCCATGGGCATCCTGGCCGGGTAGGCCAGCCCGCCCATGCCCGGCTGATTCTGATTGAACAGGTGAGCTTGCTGCCCGTGCCCCCCCATCATCATACGAGACATCATCTGCATCATCTGTGGGTTGTGGCCCAAGGGCATCTGGCCGAACTGCGTCATACCGCCCATCGGATTCATGAACTGATGATTAGAAAGGTGCGATGGCATACCGGGAAAACCCCCGCCTCCACCACCACCACCGCCCATGTTGTGCATTGCCTGGGGTATGGCGTAAGGGTTCATGCCCGGATACTGGGATTGCACACCTGCCGCGGCGTAGGGCATCCCGGGATAGAAGTTGGACGGACCAGATGATGCCGTCGACGAGGAGTTCGGAAATTGTCCGCTGTAACCAGGGAGCGAAACGCCCGGCCATTGTGCTACTCCGCCGTAACCTGACATACCGTGGGGCATCGACGAACCTTGGGGCATCGACGAACCATGAGGCATTGAAAGTGGGTGGACGGGAAGGGGTGGAGGGGTCATGAAGGGTTTTGCCCTATGCGGTGGCACGGGAACGTTCACCTCCAGCTTAGTGGCATCGCCACTACTCAGAGAAGACATGCTCATGCGATCATCGTCCATGTCCATGTCCGATGGGGAACCTTCCTCGTCAGGTTTGGAAATAGATATCTGGGGGAGTTGGAACCAAAAGAAAAATATTTACCTGTGCGAGTTGCGATGAAGGAAAAGACTGAGATTAGTGATAATCAAGGCAGAGCTTTCAACGTCCGAAGCAGAAAAATGTCGTTCCTTTGAAAATTTTACTTTCGACTTTTTCATCAATGTCTACTGATAATGTAACGCAAGAACAATTTTTTCCTCTTGTTTTCAACTGTAGTGCAAAATCAAAAATTATTATTTAATAACTCCAAATTCTATATTTGTAGGCTCCCAAGAATTATTGTCTACCTACCTGATTATCTGTCATCCCTTGAGCCAGCAATTCACTGGTCGGAAGTTCAGATTCCACAGGTGTGGATCCTAGACTCTCACTACCACCATCTTCGTGTTCCACATATGGGCTTTCCCTTAGCGCAGGCGACGGGACCCGATCGGCGGTAATATTGCGTAGGTTTGATAGTCCCCGACTGAGCATGGAGCCAATGTTCGTCTGGCCAGGGTGTTCGCTAACGGTCGGTGTGGAGTCTCCGGACGGCACGCTCGTCACGGAAGCCTTATCGAGGATCTCGGACGAGGACTTGTGAGATTGGAACGAATCACGACTGCAGGATTCTTCGGAGGCGACCGCCGGCCAATCGCTGTTGTCCTTGTGTTCAGACTCGACGCTGCCCTCCCTGGAATGTTGTAAGCGTTTGTAACTAGCGTGCCCCAGTTGTCGCTCTAAGCGGGGATTCTCGTTTCTGGGTTTATGCGCAGATCCGTCTTGCTGAATCCGATCGTGTCCTTCCCCGTGTGGACCACCCACCGAGATCGGTTGGGGCGAACCGGTCCTCGTCCGATCTGCTTCTTCGATCGGTGCATTGTTCGCGGGTTCATCAAGTAGCGGTGAGTTGCCAACGCCCGCGGACGGAGACTCGGCTGCAACCTTCTGGCTAGTACTGTCTTTGTGGTCGGTGGAGCTTGCCGGCGGTTTCAAATCGAAACCGAAGCTTAATCCCTGGCGTTTTAACAGCGCCTCGATGCGGGAGTCCAGACTCATGCTGTTATCGTCGGCCTCCGAGGTTTCCGAGCTTTCTCCCTCGGTTCCTGGCGGTTTGAGCACCTCGTCTTGAAGAGACGATTCCCTGTCCGCAACAGACTCCGACTCGGAAGACTGGCTCTTATCGTCCGTGCAGCCGGGTGTCGCTTCCATATCCTGGCTCTTAGAGTTCTTGCCCTTACTCCTCGGATGCGACGGTTCATCTTGCATTCCCCTGGACCGATCCCCATCCCAATTGGGCGGGTTGCTATGCGAGTATCCAGCATCCTCCTGCTGTGACATGCCGTAGTCAGTCGGTGCGTTGTACGACGGATTCCACTGACCAGATTGTCCTCTCTGGTTCCCGAATCCCAACCGAGGGGCATCTCGGCCCCGGTTCGAATACCCCTGCTGGCCGTAGTTCCGGTGATCCCACGCCTGCCCGTCCTGGTATATGTTGTAGTTCGCGTTAGGCATTTGCCGTCCGTGATATCCCGGCTGTAGCGGCACGGCAAAGTCGCCGTGACCCATCTGCGAAGGGTACTGCGCCGTCCTGTTCGGGTTGTGAAAGACACCGGGCATATTCTGACGTGCACCCATGTGCTCCTGAGACTGCTGCTGCTGCTGATACATGTATCCACCCGCATGCGACTGGTACTCCTCCATGGTGCCCTGGTTGAAGTCAGTATACGGACCCTGTGGTTGGCCGGTACCGGTGGTCATTCCGCCGTACTCTTGCATATTCATAGCCCCAAAGTTGCCACTCAGTCCGGGGGTAGCATTGCCGGGATAGCCCTGCTCGGATCCCATGGGGAAACCTTGTCCGTGCGGCTTAGGTTCGGGGAATACAAACGGTTGGTCGGGCATGCTAGCGGGAGTGCCATCGGGTGGTATGGATGGCGTCTTACTCTCCGTTGATAGCCTTCTTGGGTCTATCGAGGAGGAGGAGGAGGACGCACTCTGCGGGGTGGGTGTGTCCGGTGTGGAGACGGTGTGCCGAGGGTCGCGAGGGGTGGAGCTGGAACTACTCGGGGTGGAACTGTTAACCAAGCAATCAAATATCCGTTCGCATTCCGTACCTGCAAATGAAGAACAGGTTTTAGTGGAATAAAGCTCACCAAGTATGTGTTTAAACTAAAATTAAAATTAAAATATATGTTATTAATATCACAGCAAGGGAGCATTGACCCATTAAGTACCATAGCACTCATAATAGCCCCAATCTGCTGAATTTGTCAGTCAGAGATTGGATATGGGGAAGTCTATAAATTAGGGTAGCAATTTCTGATAATGTCTCCTGTCGCATTGGTAAATATACCACTTTTTACTGGTACTTCAATATTATGACTCTTAATAATATTGTTTTGATATTTAACATTTTATTATTGACTTTAACATTGATTTAATCTACCGCAGATACACTAACAATAAAGAGTAATAGGTGGGTAGATTTCTCGACATAAATTTATGGTCTTGCTCTTATTTTTCTAAATAAATATATTTCTTAATGATCTCCGAAGGCGATATCGGTCTGAAATCTGACAGTAACATCTTGAAACCACTCACCCCCAGCATCGATCTGCACAATAATAATCTTTCCCATAACCGACGTCCTATTGAGTTCCAAGACGGTCTGCCGAGCCGCCCTGGTCGTGCTGAATGTGACGCTAGCCAAGCCCAGGTGCTTTCGGGTCTTCGGATGGAAACAGATGGTGATGTCCTCGATGGTGCCAAACTTGTCGCACATGTTCCGCAGGAATGCCTCGCGGATATTATCGTTGAGATTGGTGATGGTGACCTGTTTAGGAGGCAGCTCACCGATGTAGTACTTGTCATACTAGGAACGGACGAGAAAGGAAAACATCAATGGTCAGGTTGTAAAATTATTGGGAGAAGTTGGGAGGTTGTGTTTTTACGGGTGTGTTTCGGGGGTATTTCTCTGTTTGTTTGTTAGTAAACATTTATAACTTTGTGGGTGTGTTGCCTTAATGGATGGCAACAAGCGATTCAATTTTGAGAAGCCAAGGTCAAATGCCAAGGTCCCCGCAAGGCCGCAAAATTTGGAGCTCGGGATTGATTTAGCTAATTTATTAACTATTTTGTGACCGGCTGTTCGAAGATGAGTTACAATAATTTATCTAATAGCTTCTCTCGAAGCACCCGGGAACCTCATCTATAGAAATTGGTCAGTATAAGCCTTGGAGCACAAACCTTGAATTTGGGAATGGGAAGATCAAATTTCTCTCGCCCTTTCCAGAATCTTGAAATCCGTGAGCGTGGGTCACGCAGAACAGCTGCAGCAAAATCGGCACCCTGTCAAATGAACGGAAAACAATGATTCTGCAATTAATTTGCGATGAAAACAGTTTTGAAATTTGTATTTTAAAGGCAAATTATGAAATTTTTGGAAAGATTTCATAATGCAGATTCAGTTATGGTGAGTCAGATTTTGGCATGTTTCGCCATTTCACTTTCTAAATTTCTAAACTCCCATCACGTATTTCTCTTGTTTGCAGGTTAAGTTATCCGGGTTGAGCCGTAAAGTGTAATACTATTTTATTGTAAAAAATAAAACCATAGAGTGGGCCTTACTCTATGGATACACAGTCAAATCCAACACTTTCACGAAAGCTTGCATTTTGGCAGTTTGAATTTTACCAATCAATATTGTTGGTATATTCTTTTTAAAATAAAAGGAATTTGGTGGATGGGTATTCTGGAATTGCTCTGCTCTTGGTAACCGGCCAATTGAGTGAGCAATAAATCTAACGGAAATTTAATAAAGCTAGATTATAATTGCATTGTTGCACTGGCTCAAACAATTTTGGTGTAGCATTTGGGAAAATAGGCGGTTTATTTTAACAGACAATTAGACAAAATAATCTACAAAATAGGAAGGAACATCGAAGGCAAATCCAACAACTATGCACCGACAAGGAATGATCGGATGGCCTTGTCGAAATTGCTAGAGTGACTTGCAGTCAATGTATCACGGTTTTTAAACTCAATTGTACAACCGTTGGACAGCTCGCCACTAGCTGTCAAGTTCTTACCGACGGCCCTGGTGAGACCCCATCATAACGATACAACTTCTGTTGCCCTTTCTTTAGGTTTGGATCAACAAGGAGTTTATAACTTCGCCACTTTTTATCTCCGCTCGGGTGACTTTCGCAGGTCACCCCGTTCAGATCTGTGTAGAAAAAGGAAGAAACATTGACTAAACCTGCAAATATGAATTTGCAATTGCATGCATTTATGGAGTCCCCTTCAACTGTACACAAATTAAACTGGCTTTTTAACAAGACTCACTTGACATTATTTTTTTACTATGTCGAGAGCCGAATTCATCCATTTTTCATTCTGTCACGACGCCAGTACTTTGATGGGATAATCACTGGTCATATCTGTCGGCGTCGCGTGGTCAAACCTGACTGAAATCGCTCACAAATCCAACTTAATCAAAGCACAACACGACCACTTTTTGGTGTGTGTTATGCAAATATCTCTAAAAATAATAGTACAGGTTGGACATTACCCATGATGCAATCGTGAACGACCGAGACCGTGGAAACGGAATATTTTCGGGTAGAATTTCTCTAATTTGGAATTGTGGAAAATTAATTTTCAGATACTTTTATTCAAAATGAGATCATAGGGTGTATTATTTCCTATTGTTCTAAACCGGAAGAATCTTCCTTTGCGTTAAGAATGAATTAATTTTGCTTTAGTATGGTATAGCCTGCTTTATCTAACATAGATTTTGATTGGGTAGCGATTACCGCACGTAAAAGTCTACTGCATGCATTTCATTTTCCAGCGACTGTTATCATATTTTATAATTATTTGAGATATTTCTATAATTTTATCGATTTATTATATTCACATCATTGTCTTGGTTATATATGTAATACGACTTACAAATTTTTAAACCTGAAACGATGCTCAAATGTGATGAAATTAAGGTTAATATAGATAAGTTATACCGCTTTCACAAACACGCTTGTTACATCAGCGACCAGCATTTGCAATAGCAAGTAACCAATCAGAAATCGTCTAATATATGTACGGGTACGCATACTATGTACATGTGTTTCTTGTTTATAGAAGTTAGTCAGGTACCTAGGATTTAACATTTATAAATATGTAAGAAAATATAACGTGGAGTCTTGGTATTGGGAACTCAAGTTAAAATACAACCGACCATGTGTTCTGTTGAGTGTTGTAAAACCTGAGTGGGAACGTGTCTCAAAATCTTGGTTGAAGTTCTTAAGTTTTGACATTTCAATATTAAGAGATACGTACTCGTAACATATACATAAACAACTTAGAACAAAATGTGGTTGTTATTTATATTTTACCCCTAGAAAATCGACAAATACCACCAGGCACCACACAGTCTTGAAAATGGACAAGAAGGCTAAACGATTTATTCGTCTGCTCTCAAAAAAACTCGCCGAAAATAAATCCCAAAATGATGCAGGTAAATAAAAATCCATTTATCGTTTTTTAGGAAAAAGGGTTCTGTCTAAGTTGTCCAATTCACAAGGCTTTTGTCTATCAGAAATGTTTCTTTATTTTTATTTTACCTAGGCCTATACAATTTTTTTATAGAATCACCCGCTAAAACTTAAAAGTGAAATATTTTCATTGCTACTTGTCCTATTTCATATTGCAAAACAATTTCTGAATCCATAGAATCTGACTTTTAGGCTTTTGACAGTTTTAAAATAGGAACAGGCTATTTGTTTTGACTAGAGGCTATTTTAACAAACAAACTTCTGCATTAATACTACTACTAGTAGTACTAGCTACTTTTCTTTTAGAATGATGATGATTTTCCCCAAAATGTTTTTCAAGTGAGTAAGGTTACCGTACTTGCTGCAGAATTAAACCTGGGATATTTCACTCATAGCACGATACATTGAACACTGACTGAGTGACCGTGCCATTCTTTATATCATGAATAAATAAATAGTCTTATTATTCTCAACTCCTAACCCTAAACCAAAGTGGAGATGCTATTGCTAAACTTCCCCAGAAGGGATTTTGTTGCTCTTTAGTAGTCTTCACAATTACACCCCTTTACAGGAAGTTACCAAAATACAGAGGATAATATTTAAATGTACCCCTTCACTGACACTGGACACCTCGCAAAGCTGCCTTTTTTTAAAACTTCTTTTAAAAGGATTTATCTCAGTTGACCAAAAATGTGAGAAAGTTCTACTACTCTGTGGTATAAACCCTAACCTCTGAATCCCCTCCCCCCCCCCCCTTACCTCCGAGGTGCTAGTATTATTGGACAATTATATTAATTTCTTGCTGTTCTCTTCACAGCTGCAAGTTTCCCAGACAGTGGCCAGCAGATGTTTCAGCGTGCATTAGACGATCTGCCAAAGTGTGCACTTAAAACAGAACTCCAACAAAATGCAGCCACGTATTCCAAAAAGCTGCAAGTGTAAGTTGTTTAGTTGTTCCGGCAACTGTAGCCACGGACCCAAAATACAGCGAACGTTGAAACTGGTAGTGATAATAAAATAAAAGAAGGAGCCTGCCGTGGTGACTTCAAACATCTTACCAAAATTGTTATTTCAACAAAATGATATATATATGTACTAGTATAGCTATGAAGCATGCATAATATCAGTTGCCTTAAATGCATAGCTTGGTAGCAGTTACAGGGCTGTCTTTCCTCTGGTATATAAAAAAAGAAAACAATTATATATTTTAAACCTCTACCTTAACGGTGTGGTACATGCATACAAGGCAGGCCAGAGCTTCAGCTAATGCATATAATGCGTTATGTTTCGTCTTGCTCACACCGCGGAAGAAGTTTTGACCATTCACAAAAACATTCCTCTCTTGGAAACAGGTTGATAAAAAATGGCCGAGCAGATACTCAAAACGACGTCAAGACAGCAGAGACGAAAGAACGTAAAGCCACTCCACCTGCGAACCATCCCGAGGTGTCCGACGACGTGGTAGTGGAAACGAAGAAGGTGTATCCTCTCCGGAACCGAGACAAACCAAGCAGGAAAAATGTCAAAAAGAAAACCGGCAGCAAGGCGAAGAGTGTAGCTGGAGGCAAGGAGGAAAAAGAAGAGGATGGAGGAGCGGTTGCCATGGTGATGGACAACGACGCCGAAGGGAGTCGACCCTCGGTCGAGGAGAGCAGCCCTACGTTCACCTACAACATGTACACAACGGACTCGAGGACTCAAGTTGTAGATACACTGAGAAGACTACCCCAGGAGACAAAGATGAGACTAGGTATATCACCTCTTAGAACTGCAGATGCGTTTGACAAGTTATAGCTTTTGTTTTCCCCTAGAGTTTTGCACCTGCTTTTATATTTATATGTTCAATTTGCATCCTTCGATAGCTTTTGTTTTCCCCTAGAGTTTTGCACCTGCTTTTATATTTATATGTTCAATTTGCATCCTTCGATGAGACAATGGGGAGACTGTCACATTCAGTAGACTGGTGGGTGAACTTTTGTCTTTTTTCCGCTCGTCTGTAGAAAGTTCACGGAGAGACTATGCAATCACTATATCTGTGTGACTTGTATGTACATGTATGGCTGTGTTCAACTTTATGTATATTTGCGTATATGTGATATTTTGGTTAACCTTTTGAAAAATTGATCCCTAGGGAAACATTTGATCCAATTTGAACCAAACTTGGACCGAAGCTGCGCTACACTTGTCTTTACTTATTGTTGGTGTTTGAAGTCAAATGTCATTTGAGGTCAACTTGTAAAATTTACCAAGATCCTATTTTTTACGTCAAAATGATGCTGCGATATTTGCTGCGAGTTATTCGTAAAAAGTTACTGACGTCATTTTTGCATCGCAGTTTGCATTCGCATGAAGTATGGCCCTAGTTCCTTCCACCTCTCCATTGCCTAGGTGCTAAGGATGTCCCTCTAATATCCCATTCAGTAACAGAATGATGATAATTTGCTAACGTGCGCAGTTGTGTATTTTAATGTAATCAATATTTCGTTGTTTGTTCTGTTAACGTTTCACAGCTCCACACACCTACTGTTGTCTTTGTAGAGGAAGCAGCTTCAAGGAATTCCTACAAAGTATTCACACTGAGGGCAAAGTACGATAGTATGATCTTGTTGGATGTCGGACAACTCAGATATTGAAGAATTTCCCTCCCCCCCCCCCCAAACAAAAGAAACAAATAACAAGTAAAAAGAAATGCCCCAAACATAACTTTTTGGAAATTTATTTCACATACTTTTTTGTAGTGTTTTTTTTTCGACTAGAATCTTGAATTGTTTTTTTAATTTTATTTTTGAATTTTCAGATTGAACCCACTTACGGCACATTTGCTCTCATAATACAGGAGATTCTAGCTGGCTTTGGAACGTCCGATGTGGAGGTGTTAATCCGCTGTCTTGTAAACTGTCTCAGGTTAGGATTAGCTGCTTTTCTAACTAGTAGATTCTAGCTGGCTTAGGGACGTCCGATGTGGAGGTGTTAATCCGCTGTCTTGTAAACTGCCTCAGGTTAGAATTAGCTGCCTCTCTAACTAGTAGATCCTAGCTGGCTTAGGGACGTCCGATGTGGAGGTGTTAATCCGCTGTCTTGTCGCTGTCTCAGGTTAGGATTAGCTGCCTCTCTAACTAGTAGATTGTAGCTGGCTTAAGGACGTCCGATGTGGAGGTGGTAATCCGCTGTCTTGTACACTGTCTCAGGTTAGGATTAGCTGCCTCTCTTACTAGTAGATTCTAGCTGGCTTAGGGATGTCCGAGTGTCCGCCCTTAATCAAGAAATCCTGATCGACTGTACTGTTTTTTTTGTTTTTTTGCAGTGGTATGTTAACAGAAGTGGAACAAGTACTGAAAGTTGACAAAATGGAGAGGTATTGATGTGTAATGTTCATTTTTACTATTGATGGTTAGAGTAGGCCTACATGAGACTTGAGGTCTTGTCAGATCCGAGCGCTATGTATTTGATTATCGTAAAGTTTGTCTGTGTTTGTGATGTTTAGTTTAAAAGAATTGCAGGACTTCATTCTGAGGCTGATGCTGTGGGCCAAACTGAGATATAACGACTGCAAAGAGACTAACCAGGTGAGGATAATAGTCCTTGAAGAAAGACTGGTCTCAGTCTAGAAAGCCCGCAAATCCGGGCATCCAAATCAATATGAGATGTCAACAAATCATAATGGGCTGATTCTGTTATTTGTCGTGCCCCCAAGCTTACAGATTTACATTAAACTTACAGGGTTTGAGGATAATGATGGTAGAAAGCGTCCCTTAAAATATTACTTGCTGAGGTGCTGTAGTTTTGAGAAATTAGTAAAACAATTTAACGAAAATAATTTGTGTCTCATGAGACGAAAATTAATGTACACGGACTTACACGAATTTCCTGAAAAAATGGCCATGTAATTTCATGTTTTTCTGAAAAAGCTGACGACTAATGAGGCTGAAACTTCTACAGGTAAATTGAATTATATACATCTTTATCCACAGTGAGTAGGGATTCATTCTATGACCAAAAACCAGAAGTACAGACACCCTTTAAGAGAATACTATCATCATAATTAATCAAAAACTTATTGATTGACATATGAATCATTAGTTTGGCGTACAAGCAGTGTTTTTCTCTGGTGATGGAATTCCCATAAAAGATTAGGAATCCTAATATTTGTACACATTCTGCTAACACGTGTAATGTGTATGTTTTGTTTTTTACTCCAGATCAATAACTCTCTGCCCAATTTTGACGATCTGAGTGCAGCCATTTTGTCGGTGTACGTTGACGTTAGCATCGTCATATCGAGGTAGTTATCAGCCAATGGTTCATGTTAGTGGGGCATGACGTAGCTTACAGGGACAGCGCGGCAGGAGTTTGGAACATTACGAGAGGGGCCTTATTTGGGATGCGATCCTGGAAAACCCCTTCACATGGTGGAAAATCAGATCATACAAAATTAAAGCTGAAGATGAGCTCTTTCCAGAACCTTTTACAATTGTTTTCTCTACGAGCTCTAGATCCAAAATTATGAGCAATTACACTTGGAACCAAGAACCAACCGATTTACATCCTTTGATAACTCAGAAGACCTATCCCACCCTACCTAACCCTTGACCCCTGACATACTATATCCAATATTCTCCTTATTGGGTCATTTAGCAATCTTATTTTTTTTTTACGTACCCCTGGCCCCAGATGAAAATCTAAAAATCACCTCTTCAATGGTTTGTCTATACAGTCATATTTTTCTAGATTTTCCCCCTGTCTTATCCGAGATCCTTTCCCCTTATGATGTTTTTGTTTGGGGACCCATAGCTAGCCACGACCCATAAAAGCCCCCCGGAAAAACTCCCTGGTATATCTGATGGAGAAAAAAAAAGTGACCCAATGCCAATCCTTGGCGAGCCATAGGGAAGCGTGGGTCTAAACAATCTTCTTGTGTTTGTAGACTGACTCCCCCCGCCAATGCTGAAGCCAACGGCAGGCACACCTTGTCCAGGATCCTCCTGCTGATTGGATCGTCCCAGGTGGACCAAATCCACCTGTTGCTTCAGGTCACCGAGCCTAACGATGGCGATTCTAACTTCATGCTCCCCATCTTTAGGTATTACGGTAGTGGTAGCTTCTAAAATAGTGCATCAAGTCAATAGGATCTACAAGGACACACGATCTAATAAAATAGAACTTGAAACTAGATCGGGCACGCAGTGAAGCGCAAGTAGCTTCGCCCGCACAACGCCCTCTCTTGCGCAGTACAAACTCTGAAAGCTCATCGAACCCTCAAAGTGCTGCAGTGACTTTGACCTTGTTGGTGAAGTTTCCTGACGTGATGAATGGTGTCGGTAGGAAGTTTTTCACAGACAAACAAACATACAAACTAATGAAAATAACTGAAATACTGCTAACCCCCAACCCTTTGGAGTATCGGTCCTGTTTTAGTATCGGTGTTTGTCTTGGACAGGCCGGTCTTGGCTATAAAACTTCTCTCTCTACGTGTGTGGGTTAATATTCTTGATTGCCCAACAAGTTTTCTCCAATTTCCAAGGGAAATAGTTGTTCACCCAGTTGTCTTTGTCCGTTTCCGTACCCCCCCTCCCCCCCCCCCTCTCCCACCCGGCATATACTTGGCCAGAAGCCAACCGATCTGACCAATGAGATGGTCGTAAAGTACATCTGCGCTGTTCGCTTTGGCAGAGCCATTCTGGGCGAGAAGCACCCGAAGTTCATGGAAGATATTACCAACGTGAGTAGCCAGACGTTAGCAGGGACATACCTGTTTGGTTCAGTTGCCAGGGGTTGTCATAGCACGAGGATTTGTAAACTAAAACCACAAAAGTGAAGAATATTCAAGATGGTGGGACGGCAACATAATTTTGTCAACCGTTTAAAATAAATTAATAAATATGGTGGCTTTCTCCTAGTCACGTTTACGTTACGACCTAATCACACAATAGCGATGTCCCTAAGCTCTGTCTTTTGTCTCCTCCCAGGTTGCCGTGACAACGGAGCCCTCTGGTGACTTCCTCCTGTGGATGTACGACCTGATGCCCACCGCATACGGTGTCCTACCGGATTCGGTCAAGAGCAAAAGGGAGCCCGTAGTCAGCCACTTGCTACTGCGAGCCAGTACTAGTTACCTGGATGAGTTGATGGACGTGAGTAGCCGTGCCGAAGTGTAAAATATGCCGAAACTCGTATAGCTAGTATAAACAGCGGGGTCACCACGACCGAATGATAACTGATATCGTTTTGGTTTTTTCGCGCAGCTGATGTCCGAGATGGAGAACAATGATCAGGACGGTAACCGGGACGGCCGTAACCATGACGACGGGTCTAGAGAGACGGGAGGGCTGTTCTATACCGATACTACGAGGGATGAGAACGCCGCCGGGGACTTAGAGACGCGGGTGAGTAGAGAGGGGTGACAATAGGCTGCTTGATGCCCTGACTCTGTCAGTCGCAAAAACCAACGATACTTATGTATTCACCCGATTAATTAAGCACATTATCTGGGGCAAGCTTATTCTTAGCAACGCAGAGGTCTGATACTAACCATGCATTGTTGTTGCATACATGTCCATTGTGGTGAGCTTTTAGATGTCTGTGATGTAACTATGGACTGGCTTGCCCTACATCTTTTGTCACAGCGGCGGCGGTTTTGATGATTCTATATATGCAGCTAGGCTGGGGCACTCTTTTCCCGAGTTAAATAGTTTAATAGGTGCTCCTCTGCTAAGATGAATAGTTTACCCATTTGTTTGCAGTCGGAGGATGAGTCTATCACAGCTTTGGAGAGCCGACTGGACAGCCTGCTGGAGGGATTCGACAACGAGGTAAGGAGGACTGTGACCATTGATTAGGCCCAAAAAAGTTGTGTTGCCCTCAAGTGGAAAATTTGGGATGTGGGGTCGGTCGGTCGGATTTTTAATTAAACATTTTTTTTTATTATCTTAAATTTGAAATGTCAAACTTTTATATACCAGAATATATTAATAAACAGTGTTCTCCCTGTGTTTAAATCAATCTGTGTTGTATCCTGAAAAACCGGACCCGATTTTTTTTAATATTACGGCCGGTCCCTTTTTTTTGTGGGCCTTATCATTGGTGTTATTAGTTTGTGTTATTTGTTTGATGAATACCATCGTCATACTTTATAGATATTACCATCATTATATTGTAACTATTGAGTTTTATAGTCATTCCATACATATTTCATCTTTCATCTTTTACTTCTGCAGGTTGGTGACGAGTCTAGACTGTTTGAGGTGTACGATGGTGGACTGGACGGAGACGAGCCATCGGAGGAGCAGAACTGCTCGAGGCTCGGGGAAGAGGCTGACACCGGGGCTGGGAAAAGCCAACCGGTGATTGATGGGCTGGACGATGGGCTGACCTTCCCCACTCCGGAGGGTGAGAGAGATAGCTACACCACGGAAGATGAAGGGGAGGAGGAGGATGGTGAAAAGGAAGATGAAAATGAAGATGAGGAGGATGAGAGATACCAAGAAAACAAGATGCCTTCGAACGGCCACGAAGCAGATGAGGTGATTGCCGAACGGCAGCGAGAGGTTGCGGTGGACGGTGCGCGGCGTGCTGTCAAACCACCATCCCAGAAGGCACACTGCCCTAAGGACTCAGGCAAGGCGGAGGGTGGAGGGGGGTCGGAGTGTGGCATGTCCCTCCGATCGATGTACAACCAATCCAGCCTCCTGA
>JAVCKS010018477.1:0-14386 GCA_032273685.1 Pteraster tesselatus
GCAAAACCCCATCTATAAAAACTTTGCCAAACCCCATCCATAAAAACTTTGCAAAACCCCATTCATTAAAAACTTGGCCAAACTCCATCCAATAAAAACAAGTTTTTAAAGGATGGGGTTTGGCAAAGTTTTTAAAGGATCGGTTTGACAAAGTTTTTATGGATGGGGTTTGGCACATTTTTGTATGGATGGGGTTTGACCAAGTTTTGGCAAACCCCATCCATACAAAAAATTGGCCAAACCCCATCCATCAGAGACGTAGTCAAACCCCATCCATTAAAAACTTGGCCAAACCCCATCCATAAAAACTTGGCCAAACCCCATCCATTAAAAACTTGGCCAAACCCCACCCATAAAAACTTGGCCAAACCCCATCCATTAAAAACTTGGCCAAACCCCATCCATTAAAAACTTGGACAAACCCCATCCATTAAAAACTTGGCCAAACCCCATCCATAAAAACTTGGCCAAACCCCATCCATAAAAACTTGGCCAAACCCCCCATCCATAAAAACTTGGCCAAACCCCATCCATAAAAACTTGGCCAAACCCCATCCATAAAAACTTGGCCAAACCCCATCCATACAAAAACTTGGCCAATGGATGGGGTTTGCCAATTTTTTGTATGGATGGGGTTTGCCAAAACTTGGTCAAACCCCATCCATAAAACTTTTGCAAAACCCCATCTATAAAAACTTTGCCAAACCCCATCCATAAAAACTTTGCAAAACCCCATTCATTAAAAACTTGGTCAAACCCCATCCATAAAAAAACTTGGCCAAACTCCATTTAATAAAAACTTTGCCAAACCCCATCCATAAAAACTTTTGCAAAAAACCATCCATTAAAAACTTGGTCAAACCCCATTCATACAAACTGTGCCAAACCCAAGTTTTTGATGGATAGGGTTTGGCCGAGTTTTTATTGGATGGGGTTTGGCCAAGTTTTTAATGGATGGGGTTTGGCCAAGTTTTTAATGGATGAGGTTTGGCCAAGTTTTTAAAGGATCGGTTTGACAACGTTTTTATGGATGGGTTTGGCAAAGTTTTTATTGGATGGTGTTTGGCCAAGTTTTTAATGGATGGGGTTTGGCCAAGTTTTTAATGGATGGGATTTGGCCAAGTTTTTAATGGATGGGATTTGGCCAAGTTTTTAAAGGATGGGGTTTGGCAAAGTTTTTAAAGGATCGGTTTTATAAAGTTTTTATGGATGGGGTTTGGCAAAGTTTTTTATGGATCGGGTTTGGCAAAGTTTTTAAAGGATGGGGTTTGGCCAAGTTTTTATTGGATGGGATTTGGCCAAGTTTTTAATGGATTGGGTTTGGCCAAGTTTTTAATGGATGGGGCTTGCCAAAGTTTTTAAAGGATCGGTTTGACAAAGTTTT
Organism: Pteraster tesselatus; assembly: GCA_032273685.1. NCBI lineage: Eukaryota > Metazoa > Echinodermata > Asteroidea > Velatida > Pterasteridae > Pteraster > Pteraster tesselatus. Next base: position 1,385 of record JAVCKS010018477.1, read on the forward strand.
TATGGATGGGATAGATAGACGAGAGAAGTCGAGTCTGCCTTTTCGCCGAATAAGGGCGCTCTATTTTGCCTTAGGAAACAACGAGGGCGCTGTTCACAAATATGATAAGTGACGCGATATTTTGTAATCAGTAGAGGGCGCTACATATGTACACGGCGCGTGTACGGTGCTGCCCGTACGCGCGTATGTAGTACATGTGCGCGCAGTACGTACTAGCACTGCAGGAGGATACACCATGGAAGTTCCCAGTCCCAAACCCAGCCTGGCCACGAAACTTACAGAGATGAAATTGGCTCCAGCAACAAAGCAAAGGATTGTGAATGTGGTGACCGTCGGAAAGTTAACGTTTCAGTTCGGATTCATCCCATTTCTGCTATATCTTGGTTAGTTTTCATCATCACAGATTCACAAAGATTAATGGGGAATTTCCTTATCTGATACTGTAGTGTGATGAACTGATTTACTTTGCATGAGTCAGGGCACCTGCATTCCTTTTTCTTGTGCTTGTAGTATAGGTTAGACTGGTACCTATCTTAGGTTTGGTGGAAGGTTGCTTAATTTGTAGAAAAACATCCTCCCTCCCTTGATTGTCCAAGTTACAGCTAAACTCCAGAATACCCATCCACTCGCCATTTTATGACTTGCCTGGTATCCTTGTAAATTGACATCATTGTGATGTGAAGGCTGGGTACAAGGGTGTTTTTAGAAAAGGACGTATTGGATAGGTATTCTATCCAACAGTTGCTCCCAAGTTACTTCATGTGATGTATATTATATACGACTCGCTTCCAGTTCAGCAAAACAAAATGCCTAAAGATGTACGGTCCGATTCAATCCCAATTTCACCCTGAGAAAATTCTATACTATCTTTCAAAACCACACATGGCATAAAATAATCCATCCATGGCAGTAATTAAAGCACAAACATCTCAAATTATAAACATATCAAGGTGAAATTAATCTGAAATCTGATCTGACAGTACATCTCTACTGCGCATGACCAAAGTGAACCCTATTTACCCCTAGCGACCTTGGCCTAACTCATTGCAGGATTCAAGAAGGGATCTGAGGAGGGGATGCCACCACTGTCGATATTCAGTTTGCTGTGGGCCTAGATCGTTCAATTCGTAAAGTGATGGACGGGTGTTTCCATGACGATGATGATAGCTGTTCCTGTGAAAGCCGTCGAATCTCGAAGTCAACCCCCGAAGAACACAGATGATTCAACCTCGTTGTATGGCCTCAGTGTACCACCACTAACATTTTAGTAACGTCTGAGTAAATATTTCGCCGAGCTCCAAAATGGAAATATTGTCCATCTTGAATATATCAGCATCTACATGTAAATATTGGTCTACTATTAGGTTTACCAAATATGAGGTTTCTTGAAAAAGCCAGTAGGGGGTCAGCATATGAAAATGTTTTTGCATCTGCAGCTCATTGGATCAACTAAGCACATCGACAGTACATGGAGAAAGCAATTAACTTTTCAGCTGATTTCTTCTTTTTTGGTTGCTCGACTGAAAACTGACAAACACAGTACAGGGTCTTGCTCTGCCCACTCTCATCTTTTTGCAGTACAAGATTTTGTTCTGCTTGCTCGTTCTTTGTTTTTCAGCCATGCAATTGAAAATGCAGTGAAGTCTAGTTGCGCGAAAGATTAGAATTGGACGGGTATACTTGTTCACAAGTCTTTCAAACAAAACCTTGTATCATGTACATTTTACCACAGTCCGACTATGACAAAATTACGTGACGACATAGGATTACCAGTAGTTTAAAGTAGGGCTCTTACGATCAACCAATTCTCCGATATGAAATCTGCAATATTTCTGGAAGTTTTAATCTGATTTCAATAATTCATAAAGTATTGTTGTCTGTAGAACCTGCTTTACCTTACAAAAGGAGACATAATTTTCACTATGTGACTGGTTTTCCCATGCTGCTGGACAATTTATATTAATTTCACACAAGACACATTACATTGTATTTGAAAGTTCGCTTTTTATTGCATAAAAGTACAACAAGATTTTTTAATAAGAACAACTAATCATTATAGCACATTTTTTCCCAGCTACAACAGGTTTAATTTAACTAAGATTAAGAATCCACCAACCCCCCTCCCCCTCCCCCTCCCCCTCCCCCTCCTTATGACTTGTGGGATGAATTAGACAAGTTCTTACCAACCCTTTGTGCGCATATTTTTTTCTGGGGCATACGTTTTGTGACTGCCCCCCCCCCCCCACCCCCATTACAAAATGGCTGCACATGCTGCAATAGACATTGTTAAATAGCGGCCATCTTGTGGGGCCGTCTTGTGGGGTGCTTCCTTGTGGGGCAATTTATTTGCGAAAGCATCCCTAAGCAATTAGAAACTGTTAAAATTGAATGTTTGGATACATTTTCTTTGGCATATTGCACAATAACTCGGGTTTCCTCTGGCCAATTGAGTTGAAAATTGCACCCAAGTATTCCTAAATTAATACTCTTTCTAGTTTTCTCCCCTACCTAAACCCTGTGCTGAAATATTCTTTCATAAATCTGAGCAAATAAGAAGCCACCCGAATAAGAAACCAACATCAGCGCCGTTACAGTACTAGCCTACATCTTTCAACATTGTTGAGTCAATAGAGGGCGCTACATTCGTAAGACGAGCAGTTAAATACCGTGCGGTTATGAACCAAACCGTAAGGGTTTCAACTACAATGTATTATTATACCAACTTAATAAATGCGATAGAAAGTGTGGTTTTGGTTTGTTTGCAAGATTCATAATTTATCTTGCAAATACACTCAGGGAATTTAAAAGCACATCACTACATAAAATTTAGAAGATTGTAAGAAAGCCCTATAGGCCTATAATACGTAGTGCTCCGTCAATTTTTCGAGTCATACTTGGCCGATTGTACTATTGTATTGAGTACTGAAATGACACAATCCCCATCATGTCAAACTCACCTCTAATTAAAATTACTACTGCAAGAATGCCACGGTTGGCGGTGGGACGTTCCTAAAACCACCAGACAAGTTTTACAAACTATGAGGCCGTGAGATAACCAGATAAATGATATTGATATATTTTATTTTACATTACTAAAAATAACGAGTGCAATAAAATAACAACGAGACCAGAATATATCCATTGCCTCCTAAGACTGTCTTGCATATCATTCGTGTAAGAAAACCAAGGGTTTACATGCGTCAGAGCATTAGGAGGCGTACGTACTTCAGTAAAGCTCAGGTTAATAAGGAAACAGTCCTATTTTTTTTTATCTATCAATCTGCAGAACCGTATGATTGATAACGTCCAAGAATCAGTTTTCGTGGATTGGATTAAATATCGTGATTAAACATATTGGGTTAAATATCTTCAAGAAAGAAAATAATATAATTGCTCGAATCCATGTCCAAGAATAAAATAAATGTCTAAATTAAATACAAATAAATAAATAACTTTGAGACAAAATAGACAAGCTGTTTTTAATTGATGTTGCTGTTATGAGTACTATGCTGTCTTCTCAGGAAATAAAAATGATCCTGTTGCAGTTATGGATAGTCATGATTTAACATAATGGAGTACAGTTGATGATGATGACTGGGTTCGCTAGTCGCTGTCAGAGTCACTCAGCTGCAAGTCTTGACCTGTAAACACCCCGGGGGCCCACCATCAAACAAAAAATATCAGTTCCACATTAGGGGATAACCAAAGGGGTGAGGTACCTTCTTGGAGCTGGAGGGGCCTGGGTTCCAATCCTAAAGCGGCTCACATATGAATTGGGGTTTTTCCCTCCTGCCTAACTTCAAATTTCCCCAAATTTCCTCTGGCATTTTCTTCCAACCTCTAAATTTGTCACTTCCACCTATGATAGAGACCCTTGTGATAAGTCTATTAACCCTCTCACTACCATTGGCAACTATCGGACAGGAATGTATGCCATGTATACCAGTCAATATTATGTAATTCTATTATGAATAGAATACAATGTGTAATTTTAGCCGGTTCTCGCTAGCCTTATTCTGAAAACAATTTGGTACCGAAGGGGTTAAGAGGTGTCAGGGACGTGCATTATATCAGCAATTAGCCCTTTTTAAAAGTTAAAACTTGAATTCGAGCTCAATAAGGACAATGGCGACTCTTGAAACTACCAGCAAAAAGGAATATAATTTCTACTGTAAATAGAAAGGGATACATACTGAGTTGACTCCGGAGATACTGTGCATTTTGATTGGTTCCAATCGATCTTCCTCTGGGTGGACTCGCTGGCCTTGATTGTACGCTCCTTGTGTGTCCTACTGAAATGAAGAAAATCTAATTAAGCATCCTTGCTCCAACGGTGACTTTAGTCGACCAATGTAGTGCCCTAAGCTCGACCTCCAATTGTGAATTGTAAGAATGTCTAGTGCACTGCGCTCGTGTTGCTACGATGACTGTAGTTGATCATGCGGTATAGACTATGCTCGAGTCCCAATGTCAAGTTTAGTCGACTGTGCAGTTCATACCATGTAAAATCCTTAATTAATAATAAACATTTGTAAATCAGATGTACCTGGGTTGAAAGGTCGCGATGTTACACCGCCATTCCGGTGGTCGGGAACAGTCCGATCTTCGTCTTCACTTGGGCTGCTGTTGCTACTTCTCCTGGTAGCGTTACTAGGTCTACCATCATCGCTGTCACTGTCTGTGATGTAGCTACTTGAGGAGGATGAGGATGATGAAGAGGAGTCATCATCATCATCATCCTGAGGAGATGGGGGACAATGAGGGGATGAAGCGAGGGGTGATGGGGCAAGAGGGGACGGCTGAAGAGGGGAGATGTCTCCACCTGAAATCAAGACAAGCCATTCATAATTATCGCTGATAACACACACACACAGTAAGACATGGTCATTATGGTATTTTGCCAATCGCAATAATAAATGTTTGTCTATTCGTACAATTATAACAATGTTGTAATCTGTAAATAAATTTATTGTGTATGTCTAAATTGTGATTGTATTTAGTCAGTCAATCCGGAGTTAAATTGGGTTAACATTTATCAAATTAGGACAAATTGGGTCAAACGGTATCTAATAAAACTGGATCCCATTGGGGTTTACGTAACCACCAAACAATAAGTCATGTAATACCTGGTTCCACATCCAGTGTTGTGAGTACTGTGGAAGACAAGTCCATCTTTCTGTGTCTTGAGTTTGATAACGGAAGGCCTGGAGAGTTCTTTAAATTAATGGAGTCCACCAATCCGGACAGAGGACGAGACTTGCTTTCCTCTCTGTATATGGAGAAAAAACAAAAACAGTTCAGCGGCCAGAATAATGCGTTCTTTATTTACACAAAGATACCATCGCATGAAGCTTCTGCATGTTAGGACTGAAACATACAGTTAAGTTGACGAAACAGCTCTCATTAGTTGAGATACCTCTTAGAAAGTATAGTTTGTTAAGCTGCGTACACGAATACAAGATATCTAGGATCAGAGAGCTGTTGAATGCTCCCAGAAGTTAAGATTTCTGGTGAGCTTTATAGTACCTAAGTTGCTTCTCTCCTCCACTCAGAAGAACCTTATGATAAATACTGACACATATTGCTGCCTGGGTGACAAAACTTTGTATCTTACTTAAAATAAACTGCAAGAACGTTTTTCCGAAAAAGAAGAGGCTGTAATGTTATAATATCCAGGCAGAGCAGTTCCTTGGCCGTCCTGAACGTTTCATTTTCTCGACGTTTTGTCACCCGACCAGCAATTATGCAAACAACAACCAGGTACTACAAACCTCTGTTTCTTCACTTGCGCGTTGCTCGTCAATCTTTCCAGTGTGAACTCCCCGGTCCGGTGATCATAGATTAGGACACATTCTTTCTGTAGAGTTCGCTTCGATCCTTTGAACTTTGTGTGTGCTGTCCCTTTACTCTGCCAACGGCAAAAGACATTTGTTAACATAACAAAAAACATTAACATTATTTTGGTAACAGAATGGTAAAGGTTATTCAAACTAGCAGCCTGCAGCCGAAACGCAGCATTCCTGTTCGTTGACTACAACGCGAGACATAGGATAAATCTATTATTATTATGAATTTGTTTCTAAAGAATTAGTTTCATGAATAACAAATAAATCAGTAAATAAACGATCACAGTCTCTTCATTCACTTACCAGGTAATATACAAATTATAAAACTTACCAACTGCACCGTGGAAAGGTTTTCCCTAGATCTCATCACAAATAGTTTGCTTAAAATATTTAGCTCAACTCAGTATAGCATCATTAACTCATGATCTTATATGGCTGTTTTGGTATCCACTGTGAAGTCCGAGAACGAGGGTAATTCTTCTAGATGAGGCGTTGTACTCTGGTTGAGTAAACCGGATATTTTATTGTAAATAATCTCACCTCAATATTAGGTAATGTTATGTTGACTTCATTTCCTTCACCAACTTCTAGTACTGCTTCCTTGGAATGGTCCACTGATGCCGGTTTGAAATCATCTGCACCAAAACAACATTAAGCTAAAAATATACTTGTCTTGATTGACAGGCCTTTGTTTTTGGCTTCTTTAAGTCCCTTGCCTGCTCCAGGCATTGGGGATATCTCAGTAGAGTGACATATTTTCTAGGCCCTCGGAATATTGGAGTGGGCGGCCAGTCCTCTTCACCGCCATGTTTGTTCCATTATTCTTGTAATGAAACAAGCTATACCCATTTACAGCTGGGTGGACTGAGGGGAGGTCCTGTCGTGGACTTGAACTTACGATCTTGGGACCGAGTGTCGAGCGCTGTACCACTCAAAGCCAACTCCCAACCTTTTGTTTGGGCTACCTACTCTTAAAAGATATAATGTCAAATTTCAGACTGTTTTCACCTTCAGAAATAATGAAAAATGTTGAATCGATACTTTTGTAATTTTGACCTTGCTTAAATTGTACGACACCAAAACAAACCCATTGATAGTAAATACCGGTAGTTACAAAGTATTTTCTTGTCAAAATGACTTTTTGGCTGACAGCAATGAATCATAATTTGAAAGCCATCATTTTTAACATTTTTAAGGGAAAACCTACCAACTTATTGATTACAAAATATAAAACTGAATTAATTGGATTTTGGATTCGTTTCACTCACATCTCACTGTGTGGAATGCTCTGTGCTTATCTCGATCAAAACTTCGTCCAAGTTTCAGCTGATGAGGCTCGGTGCCAAATCCAGCAACTGCTGAAGATGTTGACTTATCCATGACACATTAATGTCAATCTGAATGGTATCGGAAAACAGAGCCTAATAATATCAGTACTATTACCAATATTCCATTAGCATTAATATTACTTAGACTAGAGAGCAACTCTAAAATACCTGTCTACCAAAATGATGACAATAAAACTGTACAAGGGGACGTTGCCTGACTAGCCATAAATTGTTAATTAATTTAAATAATCAGCCATCCTATATTTAAGTCTACCTTTCTTTATAATCTTAGACTCAAGCCTAGAGTAGTACAGTACAATAATTTTATAGTACAGACAGCTTTTACTTATGAAGTACTACTTACGTAGTATTGTAGTGAATTAAAGTGAAGTACTTCGTTTCGTCGTACAGTGGGATTATACGTAGGCAATTGTATTTGCATATTTCACCTATCACTTTTACCTAGTACTAGTAGTAGTACTAGTAGAAGAAAAAGATAAAAAAAATTGACGAACGGTTTAGCAGCATAAACTTAAAAGTTTAAACAATATTTCTTCCTCTAACACAGTAACATGTGCATTGTGCAATAGTATTGGCAATAGGTCTAACTAAGTTAACTAAATGTTCGGTGTGTCATACTCTCTAGTCTCTACAATGTCAGCAAATAAACATTGTCATTTATTGAGTGACAAGCGACAGTGACAATCATAATTTATAATTCATGGTGACACTGCTGACACTAGTTTTGACACAGTTTATATTGGTTAACCGTACCACATCCGCGTGAATGTGGAAGACGTTGTTGCAACGTTCCGACGGACAGTAAATATTAATAGAACAGCTGTGTGTGTCGTCAATTAGCTTTTTTTTTCTAATTCTAAAACTAAGTTTCAGTCTTACCGTATGGTATCGTAAGCGCTCACACGTACACGCGCACGCAATAATGTAATTTCCTTTGGTTTTTCTCACTTTTCTGTACCGTCCACTTTCCAGCTGTGGAATAATAAATTGCGGCGATTTCCCTAAATGAAATAATATCGTTCTCACGAACAACCAACCTCTCTAATTTTGACTGAATAACATACAAAATACTCATACACACTTCAGGGAACGTTCAAAATACTAAAATATTAGGTCATAGACATATCTATCTGGGAGAGGATACGGATCTTAGAATAAAATTATATACATTTTCTTAAAACAAAAAAAAAGATTTTAACTATAAAACGATCTTAATAATATACAAAAGTAAAACAAATATGCAGAAGTTAAAAATATGTTCTAGTCTTAATAGATAATTATATGATGCAATTGACAATTCATGCAATAACCCCTCCTAATAGAATGGTAGGGTCAACTTCTGAAAATCCTTTCCGCCGAGAAAAAGCAAACAATAAAATTAAAAAATAATAATTTTCCGTAAAAATATACATGCAAAAATATATTTGTTATTTCACTTGTATTAATCAAACGTTTTATACATTTTATTTGTTTTTTAAACGCTTGCGCCTAAAGGAACCATTTAAAAATGGCAGCGCCCATGAACTAGAAAATACGTCTCGTGCCTGTGTACGAAACGAAGTAATAACGCGCGTGAGTTCGTAGACTATAGCCATGCTATAGCCCAGGCCTAGCTGCATAGAACTAGTGTTTAAATGCGGTAGGTAGATTATAAAATTTAACGAGTTTATGCTGCTAATTTGTAGGTTAACATTGATTATTTAATATCAAAGTGAAGTCGCCAGGCAAGTCATGTGTGTTTGTTTTGATTTGCACTACAGTGTAAATGGGGTGTTACTATTTACCGGAAAACACCAGAAAACATCGGAAAACTACCGGAAAACACCGGAAAACACACCCTAACCCTCACCATATTCCCTCATTCTATTCCCTAACCCTAACCCTATTCCCTCATTCTATACCCTATTCCCTAACCCTATTCCCTATTCGTATTCCCTAACCATAACCCTAACATGCGGCTTAGAAGTTTTCCGGTAGTTTTCCCAGTAGTTTTCCGGTAGTTTTCCGGTAGTTTTCTGGTGATTTCCGGTGTTTTCCGGTGTTTTCCGGTAAATAGTACCACCGTATAAATGCAGCCATGGCGGCTTAATACTAGGCCTACTTAGTATTTAGTAATAATAACTCCCTAAACAACCTTTCTTGCCCAATTTTACAGAATAAATGGATACAGAAGAATTAACATCCTCAAACGGAAAAGATGCTCCATTTCAGGAGAAAGGCCACAGATGTCGGCAATTAACCGATGAAGAACAAAAGAAACTTGACTCGGACACCGTGCTTGTGTCGGAGTTTAAGCAAAATAAACTTGAGAAAGATGCTCTAAAAAATTGGGACTTATTTTACAAGAGAAATTCTACTAATTTTTTCAAAGATAGACATTGGACGAGCAGAGAATTCGAAGAACTCTCATCATTTGAAAAAAGTGGTTCGGTAAGCGAGGTGTTACATTTTTATCATTTTTTTTCAAAATATATTTGTAATCCTTTTCATGTATTCAGGGCTGTAACTTCTTCAGAAAGACCTCAATGGCAACTGTCTTGGTGTCCATAGTCATTGTCCCATACTCTTGTCTTGCTCTGATTCACATGCACTGACTCTTCTAACAGCAGTGTTACAGTTTTGTGTATCGATTTATGTTTATGATTTTCCAATCTTTACACATTAATTTACCCTACGTTTTCCAAATAACGCAGGATGGCAAACTTTTGGACAAAAAGATCCTTTTAGAAGTTGGATCTGGTGTTGGCAATGCTATCTTTCCTCTTCTTCAAGAAAACAAAAACTTCTTCATATACACATGTGACTTCTCACCGAGGGCTGTGCAATTTGTTAAGGTGAGATAATAATACTGTAGATATGTAAAAAATTCTCGCAGGTTACTGATAAATTTTCCAACTAATTATTATTATTATTATTATGTCTTATTTCCCCAATTACTTCCCATTTCTAAAACTGTTTCTCCTCTTGCCTTTGTAAAAAGACCCTAGTGGATAGTTATAACTGTATCTACGACCTTCTCTGAAAGATTCTACCACACGCAAAACGTTTCAATTTCTCATGTGACCAATTTATGATGCAAAATCTTTAATTTTAAGGTTTTTATTCAACAGGACAATTCTGCCTACGACACAGCAAGGATGTTAGCGTTTCAATGTGATCTAACGGCTGATCCGTTATCCGAGAGTATACCACGGTGTGACGTGGACATTGTCACCATGTTATTTGTTTTGTCTGCTATTCATCCCGAGAAAATGGTCACTGTACTCCGAAATATCTATAAGGTGAGACCACGTTTCCCACTGAAAAACTTTGGCCAAAGCATCTATAATTTTACAAACAAGCCATTTCGTAAATTTACAAATTGCAGTTTTCATCTGTTGGTATGCAAACATAAATTTGAGGTTCGAAAATCGAAATATAGACAGTGTTGACCTTTTAAACCCTTGTTAAAAACGAAGGCTAGTGAGAACCGGCCATTCTTGTATAATGCAAGCAACATCGACTTGTATCCATACCTGTTTTTGTCGAGTATACTCACCAATTGTATTGAAAGAGTTAAGGCAACTTGAAGTTTGTTTTTCTCCGATTCCTTTTCCCACGTTTCGTTCTAAAGGTTATCAAGCCAGGCGGCTGTGTGTTGTTTAGAGACTATGGTTTGTACGATCACGCCATGTTGAGATTCAGTAAAGGTCACAAATTATTTGACTCTTTCTATGTAAGACAGGACGGTACCAGAGCTTACTATTTTACTGAAGGTAAATAATTTCCTTATAAATTTAAATAATACAAAATTGGTTTAAAAAATAAAAGGCCTACTGGTTTAAAACAAACAGGCATTTCCAAAAAAATTCCTCCAAGAGTAAAAACTAAAGTTCCCCTATCTCTCTTTCATGAGGGTGTAATTGCAATCCAATGAAATGTAGTAATGTCTTCTTATTTTCACGGAAATGTAACTGTCGTTACACCCCATTGGAATTCTGTAGTAATATTTTTGTAGTAATGTCTTGTTATTTTCACCCCCACAGAATTTCTGGCCAAGCTGTTTACTGAAGCTGGTTTTGATGTCTCCAGTAATGAGTACATTATGAGGAAAACTGTCAACAAGAAAGAAGGGCTGAGTGTGCCTAGAATATTTCTACAGGGAAAATTTATTAAAAAGAACCACTCAACGAGCTGAAACAAGTATAAAAATGGCGTGGCTTCCCTGTGCAATCTTCAGTGAACGAAGCAGCAGGGCTGTGATTGTACTACTTTTGTGGGGACAGACAAACCCAGATCTAGACACCTCCATCAGCCACACCATTTAAAAAATATCCGCTGTCCAATGTACATAATTTGTGTCAAGTTAGCCTTCAGATCAGGTATTTAATACTGGTTATGTTTTTTAAGCACAACATCTCAAAAACCATAGCCACTGAAGCTACTACCGTATGTGTTAATTGCCCAAAATCTGTCCAGCTGTAATCCCACTGAATATTTGGGCGAATAATATGTAGCAGTAGAGTACATGTATAATAATATTGGAATTATCTTGGTGTAAAATAATTCCCAAATTCCAAGAGAGTTTACACAGTAATAAAGCTGCTCAATGTTTTGGGTGACAATTCCCAGTAGATTTGTTTTGTGTAATGTTTCTAAATCCAATCCGTGTCTCGGACATCTCCATGGTTACAGGATGTTTACATGCTACTCTGGATCGCATCTGCTGCTTTGAATATGTGCAAAGAATTATCAGCACCTCCACACATCAAAAGCTAGGGAGCAACAACAAATTAGAGACAATAAATTACAAATTGTCTTGTACGAAGTTGGGTTTGGGCTCATAGCCTAAACGATTATGTACAGCTCATTGTAGCTCCCTTATCAGTCAATTTTATCTAATTTCACAGGCCTAGATCTTTGCGAAGGAGCAATCACGTAAAGCATCAGTAACTACACACCAGGATGCCTTTTGATATACAGTTAAAATGTGGACTGATTTGGGGTGGGGGATTCGGGCAAGTGCATAAGTATTATTTTTAGGAGATATTTACCTCGGGTTGTGACCAATCAACAGCGAGAATTTTATCTTCCGATCCATACATATTGTATAATGGTGTCTTGGGGCTGCAATTTACAATAGATAAATACGTATGGTAATAGTTTACAATTAAGTTAAAGATGTATTGTTTGATTCTAGACTGAAATGGGACGGTAAATCTTTTAGCTAATAGTCCTTTTTCATTCTGTGGTCTAGCAGATCTATTTGTGGAAGGATTTTCAGTTTAGCATGGTCTTAGTTTCTTGCATTAAGTTAGGGTATCTTGCGATTATTATTCTGAACATCTGGTTCCTGTAATAGAATGTAGGTGGGTTTGAGGCTGAGAAACTATTCACCTAGAACCACAAGAGGGCTTTTATCCCAATACCCTACCTTTAGATAGTATAATACTGGTTTAAAACTTGGGTTTATGGAAAGTGATTGGGAAAGCCTGTCGCTCATTGTTGAGGGTCCCACGTCATATATATATATTTACCTTCTTGTATCCCATAGTTTAAGTGTCTTGTCGTAGCTACCCGATATAAGCAGGTTACCGTTAACAGGAGACCAGTCGACTGCAGAAACCCAACCACAATGATGACTTAAAGATGTCCTCACTAAAACACCATCTATAGAAGACAGAATGACATAGTTAATACAACTTGGTTGTTAGACAATTCATTTTATTACCACAATGAGTGAATCATCAGGTTTGTGAGACATTAAAATCAGAATGGTCACCTTTCTGTCGGGGATCCCACAGCCGTATGTGTCTGTCAGAACTGCC
>JAVCKS010018586.1:12609-29042 GCA_032273685.1 Pteraster tesselatus
TATACACATGTATCACTATTCTCAACTCTGAAAGAAATAAAACTAGAAGTTGCTCTGAACCCCAGTCTTTTCTTAACACAATATCGGGCAGTGTGCGAATCTCTATCCCAAGTTATAAAATAATTAATAAAACTTGACGCTCCCAAACGCATGCCTGTAAACGCATCAACGTCAGTATTATGTTATAGCCTATAAAATATTACTTACGTGGCGGGCGAAATACGCATCAACGAATGTGAGTACTGAGCAGGTCGATCAAGTTTCTCTGCTGTTTAGACTGTGTACACGTACACCTCCGAACGACCTTCTTATACCAATACGGCACGCCCTTGTGCGTATTGTTAATTAGCCGCATGTAAGTAATCATTGTGTGATGATAGTTTAAGTTGTAGTCAAGGCAACGTTAACTGCCGGCAAGACAGCCTCCGCGTACGCATCCAGGACGTATACTCGAGGCAGAATACTTCCCGCCATTGTATACGAACTTCAAAATCGAATTTGAAGAGGCTTGCGCGGGCGGATTGATTATAATGCGAACGGTCACTAATTAACGGATAATTACTAAATTGCGTATAATTGTTTTGTCAACATTATACGGTGAATTGAGTTTAGCCCGGAGGCGACATTTTTTTCCTACGATTTTTCAAAATAAAATGTGTATTCCCAGGAAATAGGGGGTATAGTGTGGGGGGTGGAAGTGGGAGTCGGTGGGGGTATGGGAGGGGAGGAGTATAGTACAGTTTAAACGCATGTACAGTATACATATATTCTGCAGCGTCAAACGTGTGAGCATGCAAGGCTATATAATTGTATACTATATAAGCAGTATTTATGGAACAGTTTCTGGAACTTTATTCACAAACGTACTCTCGAACAAGTTTTAAAAATAAAAGTTACTAAATACTTTCACAAAAATTTGAATACTTTGCCAAGTTGAAGAAAAAAATGGGTTTAACATACAAATCTTGAAAAATATTTATCAAAATATTGTAACGACCTAAATTTTGTGTTATTTCACTACATTTTGACAGTTGTTCTTCCTGGGTCGGTAGGCCGGGTTTGTGGATCCGCACAGCTGAGAAAATTGCCGGTGGTATTCTAAATAGTAATTGCATTAAAACAAAACTGGGCTAGGTACTAGGTAGGCTAATACTAAGTTCACTGGCTAGCGCTCGCCAATCAGATTGTATATCGTTGATACAATTTGGCTACGTCATTACAATCGTGAAAAGAGGAAGGAATTACGGTTTACTTTATGGGTGGGAATTTCCCGAGACCTAGGACGAAAAGGTACGAACTTGAGTCACTAAGCAAAAACTCAATCCACTTGTTAGCCCAGTGCTGCGCCACCTAAAATAAATATTTTAGATGTAGAGCTAGCGGTTGTATGCATACACACGTACACGTACACGTACACACAGCGACACCGTTTGTATGTTGCAACTGTTTAGTCAGATCCCCTCCATCATTATAATGCTCTCTAGGTGCAATGTTTACAAAACTAGACATGTGGTAGCATTCGCCAACACGATAGCGCCCTATGCAAAAAGTAAACATCATTCATATAGTTTACTTTTAGCATGTCTAAATTAAAAGTTTTGTCGCAATTAGGTCCACCCTGAAACAAAACTAATCTACATAAGGTTCGTTCATATGTTTCTAAGCTTTTTGGATGTGCTGTGAACGTGTCCGTGGTACAGCAGCTGCAGCGGCCGGTGAGTTACGGCATCATCTAGTACAGGTACAGCTCAGCTGCGATGCGAGCGAGACAGGTGCGTGGTGGTAAAATATCTGGCACGATTTCTCTCCTTTTTTTTGTACAATAACTGCAATGGATATTTTGCCGTTTACCAGCACTTTTAATTTTCGACTATTTAACCTTAATATTTCGTCCTTCTAACCTTAATATTTGATAAAAGCATTTACAAACTACAGTCTTAATACCCGGTGGCAAAACAAATTTAAAAAACAAATAGTAAAAAGAATTGTGTTAGTAAAAAGAAAAGAATGTTGTTGGAAAAACTTATAGTACTTCTAGTACTACTAGTACTATAGTACTATGTCTGTCCTTAATATATTATGCAGAAATAGATAGTAGAAGGACCTACAGTACTATCTGTACACGAGACTTGAGAGAAGACGACAATGTCGACATCCAGAAGTCTGGTATCCAGCGTGAGGTCTGGTTGGGACGTAGTGTGTCAGCACGTCACTAAGGCTACTGTCTTTATTGACAATCCTATGGCCGAGTGTCTTCATTGGTCGGTGGGAGTGGGGACGTTGATGCAGGCTGGAGCAGTTGGCCTCAAGGAGCTGTCCTCATTTGAAGTAAGGCAACAGAAGAACTATCGTCAGTTTGGTTTATTAATCGCTTGAAGGTTCAGTCAACTTGTACGTATAGCCATGTTCGCAAATGTTAAGAGAATTTGGAATAAAACTAAAAATGAAGTAAATGGGGCATGGGACTTTATGTATTGAAAGGCAGGGTAGCATTTTTATATTGTTGACACGAGTCCTCTCGATGTTATTTTCTATAAACTGCAGGAAATTCTCAGTGTTTTCTGTCTGTTTTTGTGAAGCTAGGTGAAAACGTTCTTGAGCCTTGGACCAAGTAGCGGAATATGGGAGGGGATATTGGGTACAAATATTAAAATTACTGGGTATCACTACTTGGCAATTGATGCAGGTGGGATTCCTTGTTTGAATGCTGGTTATAAATTTATCTGATTAATTTTTTTATTTTAGAGTGGAACAGCTGAAGAAAGGAAGGCGGTGTTTATAGTGAGCGGCCTGCTGGCAGATACAACTGAACAAATAATCAAGGTAATCTATCTATTGTGGTTCAATTAACCTGTCCCCCAAACACCAAAAAAACAGACACTATTTTGTACGAACATACCAATATCCACCGGTTATTTACTAATAAGAACAACTATTCGCAATCAGATGAATAAACTTCGCCATTTTCAGATCAAGGATGTGATTTTCGGTAGTTTTCTGAACAATTTTAGTACCAGATAGATAACACTCTCCTATTCCTTTGTCAGGACATCGTGTGCAACAGTGCGTTTCAGTACTGCATTGTCATCACTGCTGTCCCACACTCTCTTCATGCTCATCTTACGTCCGAGGGATTGGGTGAGGGAACGTCAGAGAGAGGAAACTTCGCTCACTTTGAAAAGAAGCTGAAGAAGTGGATGGCCGACCCAGTAAGTTTCACCTGTCAGATCTGACGGAAATCAATATTCTTATCAATAATTGATATTCTGCTAGAGCAAATAGGATTGATGCTTTGGTGAGTTTACTCGGCAGCGCAAATCAAGCCTGCACACCATTGTCAAGTTTACTCGACAGTACACCTCGTGCCTGCACAACATTGTCAAGTTTACTCGACAGTACACCTCATGCCTACACACCATTGTCAAGCAGAACACATCATGCCTACACACCATTGTCAAGTTAACTTGACAGCGCACATCATGCCCTCACATCATTGTCAAGTTTACTCGACAGTGCACCGCATGTCTGCACAACATTGTCAAGTTTACACAATGAAAAGATGGTTGTCATAAAAGCTTATAAAGCAATTTGATTCTCAACTGTACACGCTGTGGTTCTCCTTTGTTAAAACAAATTAGTAAGAAAGGGCTGATACCGCTAAATTGAGTTTCAAATCATAAAATATATTGTAGGTTTTTAGTAACACAAATTACCAATCCTGACATTTTTTATATAATAAGCTTCTCCTGTCTTTGGATGTTTCTCTTCAGATTGCCGAAACACAGGTCCTTCACTGTCCACTGTTTGCCGCTCCAATCAGCCACGGTCTGTTCATTATTCCTGCCCACAAATCCCTCTTTCCGTTACTCTCCTCAGACCTGAGCAGAGTTCAAGAAGGTCGAGACGTAAGGGTAAGAGGAAAAGCAGTCAAAATCGGTCCAAAGCCAATAGCTCATCTGGTATTTACCTTTTAGAATTTATGTACTATAATTAGTTGTAGTTGTTTTACAGTAACCAGTCCAGCATCTTACCCTAAGACAGTTCAGCAGTATTGTACATGCCAAGGACAGAATTTATATTATATTTACTTGTCTGTACATCACTACTTATATGACTCCTGTTATTAATTTTCAGGGCAGTGACGGTAAACCACCAGATAAGCTTGACAATGTAGAACTGCACATGCTTCCCACAGCTTTGCAAAGTAAATTAAAGGTAAGTTTCAAAAGAGATCATCTTGTCTTGGAAAATACCTTTTGGCTTTGGACAAGACTACAATAACCCCCTTTAATGGCCTGATAATGGTCTAATGGATGAAGTGTCCTGTAGTTAAACGGGAAAAACAAATCTGAACTTGCCACTTTTTGCTGGCTCAACATCCATGAACGTGATGCCACATCAGTCACACATTGTTAGTATGTTATTATATTTGTACCCGACGAGAGGGATGACAGCCCTACCACAAGGGTCTACATTATAGGGAAGCTCTTTGAAAAAACTGGGGAATACCAGGTCGGATACAGGGGGAGGGGGGGGGGGGGAACTGAAGATCCCGCAGAATTCCAGCTCTGGTCTCTGCCAACGAGTAAAACATCACTCGGCTCCCAGCCGTACCTGCTAATGTTCCACGTGTTATAAGGACTGGGTCGACCTGTGTGTGTGTGTGTGTGTTCTTGGGTTCAGATGTTGGTGTCCAGCATCAGTGGCATCTGTGAGCAGCTGAAAGTCAACGAGGATGTTTATGCTGTCGGTTACACGAGCCGAATCATCGCTACCGAGTTAGCTGGTTTGCCATCAGCTAAAACCAGAAGAAAGGTTCTTTCCCGTTTTATATGATTTTATTCAGCTCAATTAGGTTTATTGAATATCCTAAGCCAAGTGGTGTTAGCAAATCTCAATTTCTACTGAATTCAGAAATCTCAGTTTCCTTCATGGTAGACCTCATGCTCTTCAACAATCTCTTACAGATGTACTTATTGTCAAATAACAAGTGTTATGTTACTATTAGAAATCTTCCTACTAAATTCAGAAATACCAGCATCTCAATTTCCTTCAAGGTTCAATGATTTTTCACAAGCTGTGACAGATGTATTGATTGTCTAACACCCAAGTGGTACATACCGTTAGAAAGCCCTGTTTCTGCTGAATTCAGAAATAGCAACAGTTTTGGGGGCGAGTGACCTTACTAAAATACGGCATCGATTGTACCTTCTGTCGTACCTCGCTCAGGCAGCTCAACACCGAGCCTCGGTGCTACTAATTGACCGAACGTTAGATCTAGCTGGACCAGTTAGCCACCTGTACCGTGACACTCTGGCCGATAAAGTACTGACTCTGCTTGACCGCCTGCCGGGACACAGCGTAGATGTTGGCGTCGACATGAGAGAGCTATACTCATTGCAGGGGTGAGTTTGGTTGGCTTAAACGTTTTGTATTTATTTATTTCTTATTTACTTTGGGGAAACATCCCAGTGAGACACTGCCCAGAAAAACCTTGGCTTGTCTGGGTTGGACCTAATTCCTATTTAACCACCGACTTAAGACACTGATAGTTTAACGAGGATTGTTTCCTGTGGTTTGCATCTTCCTTCAGGGCGGGGTCTGCTGGTGTTCCGGTGTTGTTCCCAGGCTGTTTGTCACACCCGTCGGACCCCCCGTCGCAGTCCCTTCTGAACAATCTAATCAGTACAAAGCAGAAGGTTAGTAACCTATTCACAATCCAAATTCTGTTATTCCCTGAGGCAGTATGGACTTTGCAGCCATCTTGTGGGGCAAGTCTGGTTTGACATTCTGTAGGGTATAAAAAACTACAAACCCCTTCTTACAAGATGGCCACTATTAAGTAGAATCTATACTGGTCATTCTATCACGATGGGGCACGTTTAGTCATAGTGTCCCTTGTTGTTTTGGTACAAATGTACCATCTTTTATTCTTTATTTTAACTACTAATTAACATCAAAATAAGTTGAAAAAGAAAAGAAAACTTTGAACATTATACACTCGGATATATATGGATGGTTTATTTACACCAACGCAACTATGGACACTAACAAATCATGCCCCAATCTAGTGGAATGACCCGTGCATATTATTCAACCGTTATTCCAATGTTAAGTTCAAACCCTGTCACTGCAGGAGAGCCTAATGGATGTGAATAGACAGCTAGTTGATTGCATTTCAAAAGAGAAGTTACCCCTCAATATCAGCGGCAAGTTGGGACGGGCTGGGCCGGAGACTATACAGTCACATGTACAACTCTTCAAGTAAGTCTTGGCTAAAATTTAAATATTATTTAAATATTTTAATACTAAATTTTGAGTGTGCTAGCTGGTACATATGCATGTTGCATCCCATTTGCCCTTTGGAAGGAGTGCTTGGCCCACACTTGCCATTTTATCCCATATAATTGTAGTTTCATCCTCGCTTATTTCTATATGAATTTAATTCTCGGTATCCTTCATCTACTCCCATTAGAAATAACACCGCAGCTTTGCGTAGGAACACCGGGATTATACAGATAGCCATGGCCTGTGTGCAAGCCCTGATGCACCCCGACCACGAGGCTATATGGGAGGCCAGTCTTGGCTCGGAGAAACTATTCCTTCAGGGGTTGAATGAAGACAGCAGGCCAACACTGGACCAGGTGTTGACCATCTTGGAGAAAGGACAGACGGGAAAAATGTGAGTTGAATCAGTCTAAGCTTGCAGAGACGGTTCTGTGTCTATTACTGCTAATAATTATCATGACAGCCTTAAACCTGACAATACTGTAGAAATAATAAGCTAGAGAGGCAACCACTTGCCTGCCTCCACCGTGGGATTGTATCTTAACTTTTGTAGCGTCCTTTTTATTTCCGATAGTAGAGTGTGACGATGCGATGACTTCCCATTAAGTAAATATGATTGTGGTCTTGAGATAGAAACCCGAACGTCATTGTTTTTTGCATCTTTCCGTCCAGGCCACACAGTCTGGAGGCCATCATTCTGCTGCTAGTCTTTGCCTATTCACTGGCGGGTGAGGACAGCTTCAACTACAGCGTGGATGAGAAAAGCCTGTGTAATCTGTTGGTTCAGGCTGTAATGAAGGAGCAGAAGCCGTCGGAGTTGATCACCCTAATCGGTGAGTGTTGGTAGTAGTGGCTTGATGAATGTCATTGTGATGAAGTCGTGAGTTGAGTTTTCAGGTTCTAATTGTAGACATTGATCACCTCCGGTTGACAGTGTAGGCTAGTGCTTTTAAAGTCATTTAAAAAGTATTTTTCAGCGAAATAAATCTGTGCTACCAGCCAAAAATGCATTTCCACGAAGAAAATACTAACTTTCCGCGGAGGAATTTGTTTTGTGCCATAAATTTATAACAATGGCAAACCAACCAAACTATCAATTCAACAGTATTTTTTTAAGGTGAAATCCGTTCCCAAATCGCTAGAGCCACACGTTAGTGGGTCAGTTCACGTTTGGTCATCCCGCAGGAAGTACTGGCAGCTTGTTCGGATAGCCTCATGTCGTTGTGTCCTTTGTTCATTGTTTTTTTGTTTAACTCTGTAATCTTTTGTGTCATGTGAACTAAATGAAATGATGACTCGTTTTTTACTGTAGTTGGTGAGAACCGAACAATAGACTTGGTTAATGACGCTGTTAATGAACTCATCAAACGACTCAGGTCAGTCAGTAATGCCAGAGGTCATCTGCGAAACCACAGGTAGGTTATAGGTCACAACAAAATATTAAACAATTTACAGTATTTCTAAATAAAATACAAAAACAGCAAAACAAAATAATTTATAATCATACATATTTAGACAATGTTTGGGCCTATATCAGGACAATATTTGATCTTTTTTCAGGACGATATTTGATCATGGCAACACGCTAGCACCAGCCAGCTACAAACCTTTTGTGAAGCAGCTGCTAGATGATGTTTACAATCCTAATAAACCAGAACTACCGGATGTGGAGTATAAGTCAACTGGACTGAGAGATCTTATCAAGACAGGATTTAGGTAGGTCAAACTATGGAGAAGGGTGTGGGGGGTGAGGAGACATTCCTTCCTCAATCATCTAACTAGGGAATAAGGTATCGGGCTGAATCCACTGATCTTTATAGCAAATGGATAGCATGTGTCCTATTGAAACCCATGCAATCAGTTGAAGCCACCAATCAGCCATCTTTACTAGTCCGATCTTACACAGAAAGTCAATTGTTGGTAAAAAAAAACCCATCATGGCCGGGCCCGGGTTTCTGGCCGGGTACGTATGTTTTGGGACAAGACATAGGTAGGCCCAACTAGGGGAAGGAGTGGGGGTGGTGGGTGTGTCCCAAGTGGAAGGGTGTGATAATGTGCTGAACCACTACTACAAAGCATGCAACTACAGTTTGTCAAAAAAAAGAGGAAAGAGAACCTGGAGCAGACTTTGTATTGTTCAGTTGAGCAGAGCTAAGAAATGCCGAAAAACATTTCGGCTGAACCGGCCTAAAAGTTTCACGCTTACTGCATATTACACATTGTAAATACCCTATAGTTTGGTTACCCCAGGGTCTTGGGACAACTTCCCTTGGGGTCTGTCGCCTGTGGGGCTAGGCCTTGACCACCTAGTGGCTCTTAGTGCCTCTCGGCAGCCCTAACTATCTCAGACTATTCCCTTCTTTCTCTCTCTGCTCCCAGGTTCTTTGTGAATGTCAGTAAGCCACGCCCGAGTGACCATCCCACATTGATCGTGTTCATTGTGGGCGGAGTCTCTTGCTCCGAGGCAAGAATCATTAAGGAGACTGTCACGAGTCACTCGCCAAACACGCAGGTCCTTATCGGAAGCACGTGCATCTTAAAACCAACAGACATTCTAAGGTTGCTCTTTAGCCGAGATAACCTGCATCCACAGGGATGATTGGAATCCGCCAAGTGAATTATTTATTTCTTCCTATCGAGCGACGCAGTTTTTAGCCTTACCGCAGAAGAAAATGTAGAGATGCGGGAAATTCCACTGGAAACTAGGGGATAGCGCAGGGACCAAAATCTCATGATTTGAGCATGGGACCTACAGTGGTGAAGAGGTGGGAATTACTTCCTAAGTGAATAAAAAAAATGTGACCCACTCTGCAAATATGAGTCACATGTTGCAAAACCTTTATTTGAGTTACATGTATAAAATAATTTACCAAAGGATTTACACACATTATAACCTAGTATATAATAAAGTATATTCAAAAGATAACTTTTCAACCAAAAATGCAATCGGTGTCCAACATATATAAAAAAGAAGCTGGTATTGTGCTTTTTTCTAGCCATATATATGTACCTCAAATATATATTTCGGCGACATGTGACTCATTTTTGCAGAGCTGGTCACAAATTGTCAGTTTAGGACGAGCATGCTGTCAAATGTGCTCACCAATGATAATAAAAGGATGATACTGATGAAAGGCAATGGTTAGCCGGCTTTCATCGAAACTCTTGTGTCAGCCGACGAACTAAACCCAAATGCAACGAGAATCAGAATGGTTATTTTGTCAAGGGTTACATGATGCCGGTATTTGGAATGTAACTGTCCATTTGGTCACTTCATCTGTGAAATAAACACGTCAACTTCAGGGAACTTGTTGTCTGACTTGTAATTTGTTTTTTTTTCTCTGTTCTTTATCAAACATGTATGTTGGTAAATCCATATTTTTCTCTAAAAACCTTACCCTAACCGCAAACCCAACGACTGCGATGGTCTCATGAACATTAATAAAAGTTTAGACTCTTCCATTCCTTCCCATAGGCGTACAGGACCAGTTATTTCTTGCGGGCATGGGGGCATGAAGCCAGTTTACCCGTACAATGATATTCAAGGGAATATGTGCCGAGTGATATAACTATTGTACATGTAATGTGCCAACCAATACAGACCGTAGCGGTGTGTCCAGGACATTTGGCATAATAGTAAATCCGAAACATTCTCTCAGAATACAAATTAATGAATAGGCTTTACATTTGGACATGCGAAACCCAAATTGTGCATCGGAATAAATTCAAATGGACAAACAATTACTACAACTAACGTTTAAAGACAATCACAAAAAAATTGTTTTATTTGGAATTGTTATTTTTTTTTCGTCTCCAAATTACAAAACGGAACACAGCGTTCTAACCATGTTGGAGAGCTTGAAACAATGGCCCTTTGTCATTATGTTTGGTACAAAATAAAGAACTAGTAAGCACCACCCCCCCCCCCACACAAAACAACTAAGTTGGGGAAAATACAGAATAATCCACTAAACAAAGAAAGGGTTTGAAATACAAATACAAAAGGCCCCAAAGATTTTAATTTCTGCTGTTAATAAAATTACCAATTACAAATATTTTAAGCTAGTTTTTAAAAATGGTTTCGTCTCTGCTCATTTAACTGGAGAAATATTAAACCAGGATTTTCTGAGATTTAAAGGAAAAAACAACGAAATAAAGTAACAAAATTTCATAAATAAATGAATAATTTTTACCAACTCTAAGCTTGAGTAAAAGTGTTCTAAGTCCCTTTTATCAGGATGAAGCCTTGCCAGTTATTTTATTTATCTGTACAATCGGTAGCAATTTGAATATATAAGGTGTCAGTGGTTACTTCAAAGTTTCACAAAATGCAACAAACAAACACCTTTAAAATGTCTTTTTCCACTTTCCAACGGACATCAATTTATTGTTTACAAACCCAAGGTTATTCCCAAGAACCCCACAGACAAAGTAACCAGCATTTCAGTTCTTGGAATGTGCTTTTTCTTTCTAATTCATGATTTTCTAACGACAAACAGAATTACGTTAAATAAAATTAAAAACTAGCAAAGCAGAAACTGAGCATTCAAGTTCACACTATTAATAAACAGGAACAACAAAAGTTTAATAATTATATGACACTAAATTTACATTTTTATGAAACCCAGTTCTAAACACCGGCAATGCATTTTAAGCTTGCATAATCCCTGTTAAGTATAATATAAACACACAAAGCAGAAATAATGCAGGATACCAGTTAAACTATATTAGATTGTACAACAAAAGGTTTTGACCTATAAATTCTGATTAACACCCACTGTTAACTGGTTAGCAGCTCTCCGATAATGACTATTAATCTACTAATTAAATTCTTTGGGGTCTTGGGGGAAACGACAACTTATACTTACAATCGTTTTTTATAGAAACTACAGAGGAGGCAATTCCACGGGGATTTACAGACTCCTTACGCAGCCGCACTTATGAACCTTCCCTGAAAATCTTGAAATGGCTCAGGCAGATATTCTTCCAGTTACCAAGGAGAAGGAAACCCTTCTTTACCTAGGATATCTTTACCCATTCCCCAGGACTCGCAACTAAGGAAAAAAATAATAATACACATATAAAACTAAACTGTTCTTGAGGTCACACGTCTGGAAAATTCTTAGGATGACAATAAAAAAGCGGTGCTATTGTTCTGTTCTGGTTTTTAATTTGTTGGTTTAAAGTCAACACACAATGAGATTCGACGACAGGGCTGTTTGAGATGAATTTAGTACAGAGGACCTTTGTGATGATGAGTAACCATGGCAACAATGCCAAGACATTAAAAAAATATTAATGACAACGGCGCCAACAATAGTTTTAAGCATCTCCTTCTTCGTCCTCTTCATCTTCGGGTATATCATCATCTTCACCCTGCGATCAGAAATACCAAAACATAAAACAATTTGGGTTATTTGGGTTACAGGATTTACTCCTCTGACAAAAAGATCTCCACAGACTCGTTATCTTTTTAAGTATAAACGATAACATAATTTTGTAATGTTTTTGTATGTTGGCGACTATGCATCAAGATAAACCACAATGGTTTTATTCAATCTTTTCCTACTAAAAGAACAAAAGCGGATAACCGGAACTTAAGTCTAGTGCTTGGTATCAGCATTGCAAAAACGGACTAGGCCAAAGCATACAGGAATGTTGACTCGATATCGGATAAACAACCCCACCAAATACCCAAGATATTCACAGTCTCTAACCTCTCCTTCAAAGTCCCCAATCCCCTCCTCTCCCTCCTCATCAGATAAACGACCCCACCAAATACCCAAGATATTCACAGTCTCTAACCTCTCCTTCAAAGTCCTCAATCCCCTCCTCTCCCTCCTCATCTTCATCATCTTCATCATCATCCTCGTCGTCTTCATCGTCATCTTCTCCTTCGTACTCTGCGATGTCGTCGAGGTCCCCACCATCGCTGTCTTCATCACCATCATCCTTGCCGTCTGGAATCTAGACAGTTGGAAACCAAACCATTGAATGAGGGAAAAACTACATTTCGAGATCATGAGCTCAGGGACGTACTGTAGGCTGGTGGTGGAGACGATCATAGAGTGGCGTGGGCTTGGGCAGGGTTAGGGTAGGGTGTGGCATGGGTTATTACAGGGTTAGGGCAGAGTGTGGCGTGGGTTAGGGCAGAGTGTGGCGTGGGTTAGGGCAGGGTTAGGGCAGGGTGTGGCATGGGTTATTACAGGGTTAGGGCAGGGTGTGGCAT
This sequence comes from Pteraster tesselatus, assembly GCA_032273685.1. Lineage (NCBI taxonomy): Eukaryota > Metazoa > Echinodermata > Asteroidea > Velatida > Pterasteridae > Pteraster > Pteraster tesselatus. Next base: position 25,127 of record JAVCKS010018586.1, read on the forward strand.
GGGTTATTACAGGGTTAGGGCAGAGTGTGGCATGGGTTATTACAGGGTGTGGCATGGGTTATTACAGGGTTAGGGCGGAGTGTGGCATGGGTTAGGGCAGAGTGTGGCATGGGTTAGGGCAGAGTGTGGCGTGGCGTGGGTTCGGGCAGGGTGTGGGTTGTTGTGGGGAGGTTAGTGCGGGTGGAGGGGGATGGGTTAGTGTGGAGGGGGGGGGGGTGTAGGGTTGGCTAAGGTAAATTTGAACAGTGTTACAGTAGTCATGTCTTGGATGGCAGTGTGCATTATTATACGGCAGACTCACCAGGAAATACTGTAGCGGGTTGGGCCAGATGTCGTCTTTAATAACCTCGCCCAGTTCGTCTGCTCCTGCATCCGTGTGATCGTTAAACCAACAGAAGAAACTCTCGCTGTCTGTGTGTGGCCTCTTCTGGGCGACTCCCTTCTGTTGAACAGTTTGGTTTCTCTTGGTCAAGTCCTGAGGATTAGTGGTAACAAGCACAGTGTTTGGGTGTCTTTGGATCATAGTATTGCAAGAATACTCCAAGCTAAAACACTCAAAGCAATATGGGCTTCAACTTTCATCCGTAAATAATACAATTCATAAAATAGTCAATAGTTATAATAACAGCGTAGCAAAAAAATGATTGAAATAAAACTCCCTAAACATCATTTTTCATGAATATTCCCCACAATGAATATTAATGATAACAATGAATTATTCACCACCCAATGAGAAACAATGAATAGTCAACAAATATTTACAATGAATATTTACTATAAAACTGAATATTTACGACACTGAATATTCATGACGAAACTGAATATTTACGACGACACTGAATATTCATGACGACACTTTCTCCTTACCATTCCTGGCTTCCACTTAATGAGCGATGACTGTGATGATGGGTCGCCTGAATCGTTGAGGTGAAACTCCTTGTGGATGACTTCATTTTCAAAATAAGGATTGTTTGCTTTGAAATGCTGTCAATAAAGAATGGACAAGGATATCTTTTCAATTGGCCTTCAATTGTGGTGGACAAGGATTTACAGGAATGTCATAAAGATATCAGCTACTTTATTTGTTTATTCACACAGACTGGGCTCGATTTCATAGAGCTGCTGATGAGGGAACAGGGAAGACAAGCAGGGAGCCTGTCAAACACAGCATTCATTATATTATAGTTTGGCTGATAACTTGTGTTTGCACAGAACAAATCTTCTGTAGTAAGCAAAAGTGTGTTTTTAAGTAGCCTGGGTCCAGGTGTGATAACATCACACAAACTAGTCGGTTACCCCAAAGGGGCAAGAGCAACACTCTGTGCAAATGTTTAGCACAGATCAAAAATCAGAACAGAGGAAATCAGTTAACAATTTAGACACCTTCCTCAATAATTTCAGTAATTTTGTTTCAAATCTTGGCTCAAGCTGTAACCAGTGAGTACTTCATCATTGAAAAAAATACCTGACCCTCGTCAACTTACAAATAGTATTTTGTAGCCTGATTTGATGTCCTCGAATTCCTGAACCTCAACTTTGGTCAGATACTGCAGCGCCTCCTCATCCTGTTCGTCTAGTAACATCGACACCTGGGGATGGTGTAAGAACTATGCGCACGAGTTAAGGTGACAACCAATATTTCAGAATGACAAAAACTATCGTGCTCCGTAAATTTGTAGTTTAGAAAAAAAGTAATGCGTGATACGATTCAGCTATTCAAATTAAATAAAACACCCAATTTGGTAATATTTGTACCGGTAATAACCTCACCGATACCATTTTGTAACTGTGGTGTTCTTTCTGCGAACCATACAAGATGGAGGCAAACAAATATTATTTGTGACTGACCTGTAGATTAGTTTTGATAAATTGTAATCATTCCCGAATCGTCATTAAGCGGACTATCGTCAGTACCAACATTTCCATTCAGACAAAAAAATCGCATTACGATTCTATCACTTTGCAACTTGCAGCTAAATTTATCTTGTAATTTTCACGGATTTGGTAAGCATGCTGTCAATGAGTAACATGCTACATTGCTTATTACGTAAATATGTTAGAGAGTCTTTGTCAATTCCTTAACAGTTTGATTGCAGCAAGTTACAGGAAAAAATCTTCCCTCTTTGATATCATTGGAAATTATTTTTTTTAAGACTGGCATTAAGGAGTCAAGTTGTTGGGTATATTTTGTGGTAAAAGCTATTTGGTACCTGGAAATAGGAAAATGCAATATTAATGAAATGAATTTCAGTTTTACCATTACCAATTTCCATTCGATTTCAAGTTCATGAAATAAAAAAGGATACAGTTGTGACCCAAAAGTGTGGTATTTTTTCGATCATCTTTGCTCTCTCCTCGAAATAAGGTTTCCTCAATTTGTTGTATTTCTGCTCAACATGAAGGATCTCTTCGCTCGCCTGTTCATTCAGAGCATCGATCTTGTTCTGCACGTTGTCGATGGCCTCCACCGCCTCCTGATTAATATCGGCTTCTATGCGGAATAAAGAAATTTTAACTGAGCAAACCCAATGTAAAATGGCAGAAAAATTATTCATCTAAATCCTTTTCCCTGAAATTATTAAGAGCAAATTAATGTATAAATTGCGTACTTGCTTAGTGGGAATCAATGTGGTAAGGACTTTAACAAATATTACAGTTCTTGAGAGGATCTATAGAGTTTCTCAACGTTTCGATTAGCAAGCTCTAGTCATCGCCAGGAGACGTTCCTGTAATAAGCCTATTTTGTTCTTTATACTCGTCTTGTACTAGAAGAGATTCAGCTGTATTAGCCTACATTTCAACTTTAAACTTTAAAAATATTGTTTTCTTTTAAAAACCATATATTTAAAAGCGGTGTAAATTGATTAACGTTAATAAACTCAAAATATTTTGGGAGTTTACGCCACTTTTATTTATAGGCCTATTTGTGTCTATCCCGCTAAACTGTAGGTTAATCTTACTGTGTAAACCAGGTCCCAAGTACCAGTAAAAAGTTAGTGCATATCTCCAAACTAGGTGTACTAAGATTGTTGCAATTAACTAAATGCTATTTCTGGACAAGAAAATCGCCAAATGATTCTTTTAAACCGAACAAACCCCACATGTGTCGGAAATACACGTCTATACGTAGCACAATGGTACAGTAACACACGCGCCAATTCCAAGCTTACGACCGCCATGCTTTCCGACAACAATGGACGCTGTCGCACTGGCTGTCGAAAAACGTTACTTTTCTAGCCAAAGCTTCCCGTTCGAGAGTTACTTTCACACCTAACATGATAAAAAGATATTACAGAACCTAGTGGTTCGACTTACCGTCCAATTCCGGGACATTTTGGCCGTTATTTTTCGTCTCGTCTTTCTTAATTTTTGCTGGTGGCGACGTCATTTTGTATTTTTTTCACGAGGTTGACAGTGGGAGTAGTGCGCATGCGTGATGGCACAAAGGGCAATCAGTAATTTTTCGCGTTTCGCGGGAAGAGTTTTCTTATGATTTGCGTTGGAACGTAGCGGGCGCCAGACGCGTGTACGCATGTAGTTTGCACAAAGAGCTAGCTAGGTACATACACGTACACATGTACACGTATATCCAAGTCAATTTTCAAATAATTCAATTAAAAATTGTTTCTAGCCAAGATATATTTCGTACAAATTGTACACAAGAGTAACATTACATTGCACTTTCGACAAGAGTTTGAAATTTATATTACTTGAAAAAAATGCATCATGGGTAAATTTTGTTTTGTGTGTTGAAATTAGTTAGCCTTTCAAATGTGTGCATTGCCAATGTTATAACAGTTGATATTATGAAAGATCCGCATCTCAAAAAATGTTAACATTTATAGGTGAACAAGGCGCCCGGTGACTTGGCAGTATTTGCGTATGAGAGGGCGCGCTTCACGGCTTCACTATTGTT
>JAVCKS010018598.1:0-14358 GCA_032273685.1 Pteraster tesselatus
TTTAAGATCAGATATGGGTCAATATGAGATGGATTGCGCAATACAATTATTGTTCTATTGGTTTACATGTAGTACCATTAATATGAACAGCCTCGGCATTTTGACTGACGGATCAATTTGAGACAAGCTCTTTAATATTTGATGTTTACTAGTGCAAGAAGAAGCACACAATGCGATGCGTGGAGTTCACCAGGACAGGTCGCTGCAAGAGTGGTACCAACTGTCCGATGTTACACAAGAGGGACGTCAGCAAACGAGCAAAGACACGCTCGAAGCCTCTCAAACGTCTTGGAGAAACGGGCAATGATGATTATCACGACGACGATGGCACAAGGTCAGTTTATCTTAGGAGCCATCGGGACAAAATCCACAACATAAAATGTCCTCAACGTCATCTCATGCATCACTCGCTCCTTTTTGATTCTCTCGACTGTAGCACGCCAACAAAGAAAGCGTTACGGGACGAAGATACCCACAATGCATCTTCGTTCATCGAGCTGTCTCCTTGCACGGCGCCCTCAGTGTTGGAGGATAATAGTCGGCTGCTCGACGTAACAACAGATGTGTCACAGTTTCCTAAGAGCAGACAGGGCATCATTCCTTCATTTGTCAAACTGTCAAGCGCAGCGCCCTCATTGTTAGAACCAGGAGAGGGTAATAGTCAGTCGCCTCCTGATTTGACAGCAGAAGCGTCACGTCGACCTATCAGTGCACAAGGTATCCAACCGTCGTTAGTCGGGCAGTCGGGCACCGATGATTGCAATAGGAGTACAGCGCCCTCTATAACTGACACGTATGATCGGAAAATGGAAATGGCGGTGGTTGACGGGACATTTCGCGATAAGTCTATTCCGGGTGTCTCGTCCGAGCGAGGTGCCTCCCAAGGAGCCAAGGGGGGAGAGTATGCAAGGCAGCTGTCCTTCATTCAGCTGTCGACGAGTGTGGAGGAGGACGACGGCATGGAAACAGCGCCCTCACTGGTCACCGAGGAAGGGAGCAGCTTGCCGCTGTTTATCGGGTTGTCTTCGGGTGAAAGATTAATGAAAGGTGAGTTGTAGAGATTGTCTTGGTTTTTACACCCTGCCAATTGTTAGTGTGTCTAGCAAAAATAAGAAACTCGTTACTATGCCCCTTCGTACATTACTTTAAGACGCCTGCAGTTTACATTACCTTGACTGTCCTCAAAACTGCAACATCCCATCTGCTCAGAACAAGATTTTATAAGATGCCAGAAGCTTTTGTTGGTGCCGGTACTTCGCGAATCGTACCACTGTTTATTTCTATATGCACCCTGGTGAACAGTGAAAAGTTGTGATAATATCGCACCTTACGCGTCATTGCTGTTCGCGCTTGAGATTGAGCCGCAGTTCGTGACTCTAGTAACGGATTGTTGGAGGTTTTCTTCTGGAAAATTTAAGGAGATGGATGGCTCTTCCTGCTACGGGAATAGACGGGAATCGGATTTGTTTAATACCATGCTTTTTGTATAACTGTTGCCCAATTTGAGATGTGGTTCGGCGTGCTTTGTACACCTGGGTCAGTGGGAACCCTCGGTGTGCTACCTGGCTGCCCAGATGTACAAGGAACCCACGGACCACATCAGCCCAGTCTTCAGATAACATCTGCTAAGAAACTAAGCGATAACACCAGGTCTGCGATCGCTCTCGACTACACCAGCATTCATGAAACGTGTGACCACACATGAAATAAATGTTCTCCAACAATCGCAAACTACATAATGTACAGGTTGGAAATAACTCACGTACAAAGTTGAACAGTTTACAGCCCTAAATTACTTTTCCCCATTTCTCAAGAGCAGTGTGTTTCGGCAAAGTAATTTGTTTGTAGTTTTTTTTTGCTGCATGGTGTCTGTTTTTCTTTTCATCTCTATAAACTGGTCACCACCAAGTCCTACGGGTCTCTGAACAATTCCCCTGCTGATGATTCGATTAACTATTGGTATTTGGTTGCAGTGACAGCTGCCAAAATTGTCTGAACCTTCCCCTCCCCCTACCTGCCCCCCCCCCCTCCCCAAGGGATGTGAATTCACCACCCTTGCCACACTGTAAATACTGCCAGACATTATAGTAATCAGGCTCTTCCACTGCAAATAAGGGGTGTTTCTTAGCGGAGTTTGCGAACACCCCGAGTAAGTGTGGGCTTTTGGTAGATCTAATCGTGTTATTTTCTTCAAGGTGGGTTTAATTTAATAACTGAGCCTATTTTTAACTACAGGATCTGGAAGAATCGGGGGTAAAGTCTAATTTAAGGAGTACTCTGAAGGGTGTAGTTTATTGATAAGGGATTGCTGTGGTAGGCCCAGGTATTACCTGGCCATGAATTAGTGAAGGCAGTAATGTAAATCAGAAAACATGTGGAAAGATTTTAAAGGATTCTGAAAGATTTACACCCAGTCGAGATGAAATTGGGAGAACTTGGAAAGAATGGGTACATTTTCAGTTGGGTCTTCGCTATTCGGCATTCAGTTCAGAGTCTTCGATTCCATCTTGATTCAATTCATTTTGACATAGAGGCAATAATGGATTCATTTAATACCAATGCATAAAGCTTGCCGTAGTCAAAGTTACATGCACGTTGTTTATACAACTGAGTCTGAGTACTTTAAAACTCAAATGCTTCTTCTTTTTAAATCCTTCGTTTGGAGGTTGTTGACGCAGTTTTAAAACCACTCATCAATGGTCTGTGTCGCGAGTTGCTACACTTTGGTTATGCCGCACACTTTAAGGTGTGTATCATGAGTTACCGTTTGGAATGATGGTAGATGGTCTATCGGAAAAAAAAAACTTGCGTCATCACTGTTGGTTGACACCCAGAATCATTGTGATTGATTGTGAATGTGTTTGAACCCGGTCCACTTGTAGTAGGCATGCATTCAGTAGAACCACGGTATGGTAATCTTGCAGGTTATTGGATCATGTGAATCAAATACAAGCTTGAACCATCATCCGATATCCCAGTAGTCCCAGACGGCATGGATTATCGAAAGAAGGAGCACGTCTTATTGGGTCAAGTTCACCACACACGCCCATTATATTGTTACTGTGCAGTAACTCTCTTTATTTAGAGAGATAGGCAGATTTCAAGAAAAAAAAATACAAATGCATAAAGAATTGGAGATTGATAGCAATTTAGAGTTAGTAATCCGCAAGCCTTTATCTGTGTAGTGGACTGGTGGCTGAGTGGAGTCCACTCCACACTGTGGACTTCTTGAGATGACTAAGTCCACGCCTATGGGTAATGGCCACTTCTTCAGGTGACTTAGAGAACCGAGTGACCACATAGACAGTTCTTGAGGTTTCTTGTTTTGGGATTTATTAATATCTTACGATAACAAATTAGGTTACCAAAGTGATTTCTGTTTCTCTTCTCTTCTTTCGTGAGAAGATTGAAACATGGGTAAAACATTTCAGATCGTTTCGGTAGCTGAAAAACCGAGTGTCTAGTTGCAAAGTTTTTCAGCAGTTGGCCCTGTATGGTTCTGCCGACTTCTTATAGCACCGACTTGCAGTTGAAATCTTATTTATATTAAAGAAGATGTTCCATCTTTGTTTTTGGGGTTTCAGAACCAAAGACACTGCTCAGGATTCGCCCCAACTTCAAACAATGATTGACAGCAATCAGCACACACTGGTAAGTGATAACATTACGTTGGGGGTCACTTCAAGCATAATGTGTGTCACAGAGGGGTGTCTGGGTGTCTTTTGGACCATTCGCCAGAGGGGTGTCTGGGTGTCTTTTGGACTATAATATTACCCAGAGGGGTGTCTGGGTGTCTTTGGACACTCGTAATATGTTTATGAGTACAACACATTACAAATCTGATAATTTAAAAACTTGTTAAACTTACTTTAAAGGAAGAAATCTAATTGATGTATCTGCCGGCAATTTTATGGGGGGGGGGGGGGGTTAGAAAACTGTATTATTGTCTGTTTAGTAAATCACAATGTACATTTGAATCAAAACATCTCATGGATATGGAATTGTCATTTACTGCAACATGTAGCCCAACTACAGGCTCATCATATATCGGCTGAAATAATAATCAACTAGATTGTTTTTGTCTCGTAAATATGGTATAGTACTACATGCCCCCACCCATTTCTGTGTACCGGTATACATGGCCCACTCTGACCGCACAAACCGTGCATCGGCCATCAATAAAGTCTATTTTTACTGATGTTGTATTATTTTTTACTCTAAATGATTTATGCTTGAGTTTCCTTTTTTTTTTAGTTGTGTCGTTGTCACTATAGCCCCATACACCCCTACAGAAGATGTTTGTATGGTTCTGTAATTTGGGGAGGGGGGGGGGGGCTTGGTCAGGTGGCCCATTGGTAATTCCCTCAACCCTCTAGGCCTCCGGTTCAAACTAGTTTTAGTTTTCGGTTCCTACCTGTCTCCATGGGTGTCCCTAATTTCTGCGGGGGGGGGGGGGGGGGTGTGTTTCCCACCTTAATTAAAGACCCCTAGGCAGTGTGGGGCCGCTGGGCAGTATAGGTATAATACATGTGATTTGCAGTTTCTACAGACTTAATATTATTTTATTTCTAGTTTCTACAAGATAAGCAATATTACAACTGAATCTATAGGCTGACTGGATGAGTAGAGTGTGTGTTACCCATTAATAAACCAGGCTGTTAACCATCAATTACATGTGCCTTATGTTGCGTTGACCTTATGTTGGTGACCCAGTTTGTAGACCCAGCCGACCCAGCCGGTAGACTGTACCCATGGGCCGTATATACCAAGGAATAACAAGCCTTGACTGCGATGGTTCATTCGTTCATCATGTTTTATGTCTTGTATTCTCGTAACCCAGAAAGTTGATCTGAAAACATGCTTCCTACTGCAGTTTCAATCGGGCTAAAAAACGCCAATCACCTCCGTCGTGGTGTAATATCCTTGGTTGGAATTTGTCTAAAGTGCCTCCTCTTTAAAAGAGAAACAATGCAATGATTGGGTGCTTAATGTGGGACGCGCGCCGTCTTCCCGCCAATTTTCCTAGCCTATCGATTTTCAAAATTACTTCGCAATCAAATACTTACACGTACGTACACATACCTTTAAATACGATGTGGATTTTATAAGGCGCATGTATCCACCTAACTTAGGTGTTCAGGGCGCAAATACAATTATTACTCCTGATCATTGGGCCAACACCACCATTCTAACCAGCTCCCTGGGGAGTAGACAGTCAGAGCTGCCTCAAGGGCGCTCAATGACTATTCACACGAGCTCTCCTGATGGGTGAAGAGAAGCAGTCATGATAAAGTGCCTTGCTTCACCCCTTGCCTACTATAATACTAAATCTTGTTTTTAATTGGAGACAAATTGTATGAAAACGCTGCTGTTTTATGGTGATTGGTGAAGTAATATTATCAAAGCTCACACCTAGCTATAATATCTAGTGAATCGTATAGTTCAGAGGTCAACAGTTTCGCAGTATTTCTTCCGAAGAGCGTCAATAGCATGAAAAGGGTTGAAGTGTCACGACGTGAGCCGAATTCGAACCCAGGTTCTGACGAATCCGCGGCGATTTGAAACTCCTACAGTATGCACAAAAACTTGATAATGCCATGGAGCAATGATTGCTTTTACGAAAGTTTCTGAGAGATGTTTCCTTCTGAAATACTGCCATCTGTCAAGAAAACGACTCCACAAAAACGCACAAATCGACGTTATCACACGGAGTCACGAACCATGCCCGAAATAACTGCTAAACAGTGGCGTAATAAACTAGTTTATTGCTCCATGACTAACATTTTAATTCGCTGATTTCTCGATCCTGGTTACAATTTTTCGATGTGTATTTTTGAAAACTAAAATAATTTGAATCGAAGCTTTATTCCCACAACCAATTCGGTCACTTGAATGGCAGATCCCAGTAATTATTTCGAAGATTATTTTGTGTCCTTGGCCGGGTTTTCCCCTTCAGTGGGTGCATACTGCAGTAATTGAATCGAAGGAGCAGGTCAAACGAGACAACTGACGTTTCGAGGTCGTGCTTCTCGTAAACCATTCCGTCTCGTATACCTACTCCTTTCTCGTGCGGAGGTTGAGTAGATTTACCGTGACAGGAAGCTGTTTTTAGTGGGTCATTTCACACCGCATTACCCCAGCACTACAGAAGGAATAACCGGGATCCAAACATGAATTGATAACGTGGAGCTATCGACAGTTCGTTCCAAACAACTTCGCGGTAGCGTCTGGTTTTAACCCTTACACATAATTTCACGGCCGAGTGGCGAGGGTTGTGTATTCGTTGTTTGGATACAGAAGTTGTCTTTAATACATTTTAAATTATCAACAAAAAATTCTAAAGTTTGTTTATGTTCTAGAATGAAACCACGTCCAAGGTTTCACATTCGAGACTTGGCGAGGATACGTAAATGTTTCTATGGCTAAGTACAACCTAATATCCATCATAAAGCTAAAATGTATTTACAGTACATGTACAAAATATTTACAGAATAGCTTATTTCTTATTAAAGAGAAAATAGGACAAAGTTGTCGTTTCGACTGGGTCCTGATCGCCTCGAGTCAGAATCATCGCGGCCGCGGGCTGTGCATACGCGTTTGACGTCACACGACCACACACTGTATCCTTCGCGCTAAATCGACACAGGAATTGTCGTAATGAATGGCTATGGATGTACATGTATTAATATTATTAATCAAATAAATCGATTAAAACTAGTCCTGTTCGTGCCCCGTTAATGTTGTTTTCCCCGGCGAGTCCTTTGTACCAGGTAGTTATCGACTCCTATTGGTTGAGCAAACAGTATTGATAAGGCCGAGCATTGTTGAATACGTCAGTTAGGTTAATGAATAACAAAACGGTGGCTATTGCTCAACATGTTGGCAATAACTGATTTTAAAGGGACACTCACTATAGTGTCATCACACGTTATCGTCAGGGTTGACGTTATGTGCAGACAATTATGCACGTACATAAACACGACGGTATGTTTTCCCCCTGACGTATCTCTTTCTATATTCTGCTACTCGGCCCGTATGTTCATCCTAAACGGCTGCCGCGAAAATCTCAAGACGGTTTCTGGGTGTTAGAGGGGGCGCCCTTGTTGGAATACCGTTTTTGTAACTACTATTAGCCACAAAGTGTAGTTACATACAGTATGAAGAAGACTGGCATACGTTGTCGGTACGTCACGTTCCCCTTTCGTTGACTACATTGAACATGTAGTTAGGTGGAGTTAGGTCCCTGGATCAAACCCCGCCGACTCCAATTATTGAAAATACATCGGAAGACAAATGATGAGGTTGTCACCACGATGAATAACAATGGCATTAGTACTAACATGTAGGCCTAGTTAAATACATGTAGTTAACCCTTTCACACCCAAGTCCTCATCTTGGCCTCTGGAAGATAGACCGTGCCATAAACAAATCAATGTGTTTAAAAATACACATTACACTCTAATCAGCGTATTGCAATACATTACAACGTTATCTCATTGTACTCAAAAGCATTGTATTCAAAAGCACCCCAGAAATGTCTAATTTAGTTTGTACATTAAAGATCCACCAATATTTCATGTTGTCGGCGTTTGTCAGTGGCCGCTTTGTAGATATTTATGTGGCCTATGTTTTCTTCATTAAACAAATTCCCATCGACAACCTTTGAACGTGCCAATTATTGAAAACACGTGTTGAGTGGCTGCCCCTCTCGTGGTGTGTAAGCGCTCGGCGTGAGCATCGTGGTCTAGCGCCCGAATATAATGTTGGCTGGTAACTCCACCCATACACGAGGGAAGTCCCTCACAGACACGGCCGTGATTGGCCAACGGTGATGTAATAGATCCACTTATGGGATCCAACTTCCTAATCGTGACGTCATCGTCACAGCTGGTCGGTGACTGGGTGTATATGAGGCGAGCGCAGCGGCGGTACTGCGGTTGTTGTTTGCCGTTTGACTGGCGGTAGGCCCCCGTGTTTATAGCTCCTTCTGCTACTGCTGTTATTCCTTATTGGGAACCCTCCACACCTCACGGCGGTTTGTCTGGTAAGCCGTCGCAGGGTCTTTCCCGTAGGGAATAAAAGTCGTCTCAGATTACTCCTAAGTCTTCCCGGGGTTCGGCCCGCGCTAACCCCCGCTGCACACGCCGACCAGACCGCAAGAACTAGGCAGCGAGGAGTGAGTGAGCTCGTCCCTCGATTTTCTTTTACCCACTCGCGGGAGGAGAGCTGGAGAGACGGCACAGTCATTTATTTGACAGACGAGGCCATGTAGCTATCAAATAGGCACAACAGGTTGACCTCGTTCGGGTCACAAGTAGAAGGCTAAAAGTAGCACGCCGTGGTACCCACCGCCCCAGTGCCGAGACTAGGCACGTCCGGGGTTGACTAGTTTACCAGCAGCGAGCCGCCGGTGGAACGGCAGTTTCTGTTAGGGTCGTAACGGGAGATGGCCACGAGTACCGAACAGACCAGCTGTGTCTTGGAGACCGACGTGGATCTAGCCATGGAATACATCCAAGATTTCGACCTGCTTCCGCTGGCTCTTGACGTAAAGCGCGAGGAGGAAGCTGTGACGTCGTCGTCGTCTGCGGCGGTTAGCGGTTGTTTACTACAGAACCACCACCCCGACGATAGCACGACGACCCCGTCTACCGCTGCTTCGTCGTCTGCGGTGGGCGGGAGGCGTCGTTCACCGCCGTCTAGCTTGCAGATCCTCGGCGGCACGGGATCCCTGACTCCAATTATGGAGTCCCCGTGCGTTAGCGTCCCCCATTCGCCGGACGAGAAGCTGAGTATCATACCCAGTCCGGTCGACATGGAGTACAAACCTAGCCTCGATGAGCTATATTGGATGTCCAGCATTCAATCGCTGACCACGATTAATAATCTACAGCTGATGTCTCCGATGTCCTGCTACAGCGACATCGGAGACCTGTCACTTTCGGCCAAGTGCTCTTCTAATCTCGACTATGACAAATATTCGGACTGTTCCGCGACGCAGCCCCGTGAAGATGACAACGAAGATGAAGATGGCGACGATGAGGAGGAGGAGGAGGAAGAGGAGGAGGAGGAGGATGAGGAGGAAGAAGACGAGGAAGACGAAGAAGATGAAGAAGACGAAGACGAGAGTCTCTCGTCGGCTGCAGACTCGGACAGTACCGACCCAGGCGCACGCGCCGTGACCAAACCAACCCAAGACATTTTTACCTTGTACCGCGACGACGAGCTGGTTCGACTCACCGTCAGGGAACTCAACCGTCAACTGCGAGGCTACAAGAAGGAAGACGTCGTCAAACTCAAGCAGAAGAGGAGGACGCTGAAGAACCGCGGCTATGCCCAGTGCTGCCGGACCAAACGCCTCAAGCAGCGACTAGACTTGGAACACAGCCAGCACTATCTACACACGGAGGTGAGCCGACTTAAGAATGAGCTGGAACGGGTTCAGAAGGAGAGGGATAAGTACCGCAAAGAACTTGAACTTGTCAAGACTTCCCATTTGAGACGAACCGTTAGCCTGCCGAGCAGTCCCGAGTCGCCGGAGTACTACATGTAACAAGAGACAACATTACTTATTGGAGCTGAATAAATACGAACGTCAAGAAGCTACCATCCCACCATTACTACGGACATCACGTCTTAAATTTAGACTGTTGTTATCACGCCTTAAGAGGTAAAACCACTATAGCAAACACAAGACCAACAGTTATGTCACAAGCGGCAACATATTGACAAGTTTTCTACTACTTGCTTTCTATAAACAAACCAGAGAAAGAAACAATAACTGAAAACACTGTTATCCGTTAGAAAACTAGTCAATATTTTGCCACTTGACGTCTTGATCCGTAATATTAGCGTTTGTAGAAAGCTTGAGTCATTTTTTGTGTCAAAATAAGGCGTGTAGCATATTGCACTGCTGGGCAATTCCACGTGCAATATTATAACGGGCGAACTGCGAATATCAAGTCAAATCGAGTCAACCAACCCTTACCCCGCCCGGGCCAAGAGGAATTATAGGAAGTTCTGGCTCATGGGCAAAATATTAAATGTATTGAAAGTACTAAGAGCTTTTCTTGAAAGTTAGTTATTTTGTATGACCCAATTGAAGTTGAACATCTCTGCTCTACCTCAACAGCCGATATCTGCTTAGGTCACTATTGTGTCACACGATATATAATGTGACTTCGTAGGGTCTCTATTGTCTGCAGGTTTCCCCAAGTTTCAGTCCACGAATCTTTCGGCACAAAATACCCTTAAAAAACTTCACTATTTGCTGAAAACATAAGTGACATCACTCAAGATTTCATATTGAAGTTGGATTATAGGTACGTCGTTCTATTCCGTTATAATATTGCACGTCATGCCCGCCGTTTGCTTAGGTTTTTGTATACGCCTTTATAAATCTTGCCGATTTTGTTAAAATAAGATTAAGAGAAAAAAAAAATACAGATATATTTTTATAAATTGTATACCGGTGCATGAATGAATTGTGCGCCGGTTACTGGAAACCATGCCAACTGTGTCAGTCGGAACAACGGGTAACTATGGAAACGAACAATTTAAGAGTCGTATTTGTTTAACACCGCAATACGCAAAAAGCAAGCAAGTGAAAAAAAAAACATTTTTAAAAGAAAAGAAAAAACTCATAAAACAACCAGAACTATATACGATATACCAACAAAAAATATATGTACTCATTTTTACTGACTTATCACAATGATTACGGTATGTGATTTTCATTCGAAAAGAGTATATATGCCCAAAAAAAAAGAAAAACTTAAAAACTAAAAAAAAAATCACCCGGGATATTTAAGCTGTATGTTGAAATATTGTGGAGGTATTTCAACACAGCAGGCGTCCCGGTTATCTGTGACGTCATCACTATCCAGCTGAAAACATGGCGGTACAACATCAGCGGGCGATCGACCCAACGACGTCGAATGACAATAATGCGATTTGATATAGTAGATTCTTTGCGGCATCAATCACGTTATTTATTACGCTGAACGCTCTATTTGTACTGTCAGGTTTTTGTTTTGTGTGTGTGTACATGTATAATGTAAAGTGTACTATTTAACCATCTGTACAATTCGGCAAATATACAAATGCTATTGGTCCGTGGATCGATGGCATTTTGTTTTGTCAACAAGGTCTCAAATTGGCGGGTAAAACTTCTACCGTGCCTTCATTCGACTATCAAAACCGACAGGCTGTTTTAAATTCCCTGTTCGGCGATACCAAACTCCCAATTCGGGCTCGTTTAAAGCCCGCCCGAGTTCCCTGGCGATATCAAAGTCCCATTCGGGATATTTCGGGCGATATCTGGGATAAACACTTCCTGCATTCGGGACCATCTTGGCGATAATATTTTGGTTTGCGAATGTTGATATTTTCTATGTCATTCTATATGCTTGTGTACGGGGTTGTTTTGTGACGGAAGCCACCAAGCACATAGCGCTGGGGGCGAGGTTAATACTGTCAGGTTTGTTGCTTTATTAAACCTATTTTAGCTG
This sequence comes from Pteraster tesselatus, assembly GCA_032273685.1. Lineage (NCBI taxonomy): Eukaryota > Metazoa > Echinodermata > Asteroidea > Velatida > Pterasteridae > Pteraster > Pteraster tesselatus. The sequence goes on from JAVCKS010018598.1 coordinate 11,511, forward strand.
AGAGAGCCAACAGGAACGTATTTTGAGAGTAATGTAATCTGGTTGGCACGCTTAACATTGCCTCGTGTTTGCTTGAAGGGACACTGTCGCTGCAAACTTTCTCTTCGAGGTGTCCTAAATCTCGAAGAGTAATTTTATGCTTTCCCTCAAGATAAAACAAGCTAATTGTAATTGCTTGACAGCGCTAATTAACCACAGAAAGGACCCATGTAAGTTACTCCCTTTCTCGGGTCCTTGCAAACTCAAATCTTCGCATTATGACCCAATGAGGGCGCCCTAAGTGATTTTTAAGTGGTTTATGCTGAAGAGAAGGCTTCATTGCGCTTCGAAAACATGTATATTTCTATGGTGTCTATTGCTCGGCTCTGATGAAGGCATCATGAAAAATATATTATTTTCTGGAGGAAAGAACATTCCATTTTATACGGGGAGAAGAAGATGGTTTATATTTTATTAAACAGTATAGCAACAATACAAATCCAAAGTAAACATGTAATTAAAATCTTACCTGATGTTATTTACAAAATCGGGTTTTTTGACCCAGCTAATGTTTTCAATATTTTATTATGACAAAGAAATTGTTTATTGTGTAAGTGGGGTTGGAAACTCCGTTTATGTTTTAATGTCGTATACATTGTACTACTGAGTCCATGTTGGAACTGGGTTGATACGATTCTTAAAGGTGTAAATATTGTTGAGTTTTCGTAAACATGATTCCGTAGCGGGCACAAATCAATTTACCGACATTTCTTAAGATTTAGCCAGTATAAGATTGTATTCGTAACAATACATGTCCAATGTGCACGTTTTAAGGACTACAAATTTTGGGTTATGTAAATAATTATGGACACGTTTATAAATAATATGGCTATGCCACGATCGGCAACTTTCGAATTCGAAAATACTATACAAATCATTTTTAAAAGACCACATTTTAAATTGTCGAAAAATATTTGCTGTTATGACGCTGCTTCCATATTGACGTCACATACCTCGCGTGGTATGAGGCCCATTTTGTTATGATAAACAAATATCTTATTCCACAACATGTGTTGGTGCAGTTTTGGCTTTGCATACACAGTATATAGCTGCAGTAGAAGAACATGTAGACGAGTGTATAGGGTCACCCTAGGAATACACGTAATTTGGCAGTTTGCAAACCAGTATTATACGATAGTCTGTGTCTGGTTGCGTCCACATGTGGTGTGCAGTGCCGTGGAATGTAACAGGTGCAAATGTGATCATTTGCGGGTTATTACATGAAATGAAGCAGGAAGGGAAGGGGGTAAATTGGTTGGGCTTTATTGTTGGGGAAAGTACTTTTTGGGAGAAACCTGGAAGCGTGTGCGGACGGGGGTACATTGGTTATGCAGGTATTCAATATTGTATTCTGTTTAAAGGTATATTGCCCGATTTCGACCCGATTTCATCTTGAATGGCTGCTTTATTTATCTGTTCTAGACATGATGTGGGGGTTTGGACAAGTCTTTCCTTGTCGAAATCAAATATTACATATAATTTCATTTCCGTCAAGAAAATCCTTTGTAATTAACTATGGAGTGGTTTTTGCTGGGACCAGGTGTCACTTCAAGGACTTGACCTGTCAGATTGGTAATTAAACGGTTGAAATCGGTCCGACATAGGACAGTACATCTGTGATGTTTTAAGTGTTTAAATTTCCAAATAAAGCTCATCTAATTAGAAGCAGAGCTATAATGCGAGCTAACTAGTTTTATGGTATAAATTTTGTGGATTTACGTGTACTTGTTTATTGTTTGCGGGGAATTGTTGACCCTATATCCAATAACAATAAACACAAACAAACGGGAATAAGAAACGGGTAAATGTGAATTTCATATCGATTCAGATATAGTTTAATCATTGGATATTTCTGCAACTTGCTGTATCCCCCATGAAATAGAACTCTTTACAAAACGTCTGTGCCCTCTATACTAATGTTTGACTAATTACAACTTGCGTCCCTAAATGCAACTTCCTGTCCAAGGCTCAAACTCGCGCATCATTACCGAACGAGGGCACTCTATTTAACCTTATGATAGAGTCCCTTCATTACCAGAGTTCCGACATAGAGGGTCCAAACGTTATGGCCATGTAGCCATTTTGATTCCACTGCGCACGATACGTATGTCCTATTATGTTTATGCACCTGTTTTCCCGTGCTCAGTGGAAACAAAATGGCCTTCAAATTTTAGGTTGTCGCAACTCTGGTTATGAAGGGACTCTACCTTATGATAGTGCCTCTTCAAGTATTTGGACTGGTTCTAAAGTTATTGTCTTGCACCCCGACTACAGATGCGTAAAAATATATTAGCAATTGCTTTCGCGTTATTAGCAATGCAACTTCCAGTTGATTTTGAACTCTGTATCAATCTTTCTAGAAATACATCAAGGAATTCACATATTAAATGTCATTATTTTGTAGAATTAGAGAACTGTTTTTGATTTATTGATTTTGTTGGGCAATCGTTTTCTTTTTGCGCTCAAAGTATATACTAGACATTGATATTTTTGTCTGTAAACAAAAATACGGTGTTCGGCTTAGGTTGCTGTGGTTCTGTTGGTTAAAATAAAATCTCGGGAAAGTAACTTAATAACTTCGATCGCACTGCACCTTTAAGGTGACGTCACGTCACAGCATTTCAGCGCGATCGAGCATTTCATTATGTAGATTTACATCATTTTAAACTTTACATTTAATAAGGTTGAGATCACGTGACACTTGTTGGTGTCATTATGAGAAGACATTATGGATGTAACACATCCCGTCTTGAATACAATTGCGGATTTCAGCGTGGTTGAGTATATTCCGGCTTAAATTTATGCAAGG
>JAVCKS010018619.1:0-14354 GCA_032273685.1 Pteraster tesselatus
ACCCATACGAACCTATAATTTTTAAGTCGTACGTACGCCTTATAACCCGTACGTACGCCTTATGGTTTTTAAGTCGTTTTTAATTTTCGTCTAAATTGAACGTTTCTTGCAGGAGAACTACGTCGGGACTACACGGGGCGGTACGAACGTAATATGTAATAGATTTGTTTTAATAGCGTCGGGGCTGTATTTAAAGTGGCAACACTGAGCATGAGTACAAGAGAGATTATTTCAACTTGTACTATTATATTAATATAGAGAAAGGGGGTCATAAAGGTAAAGTTTAACAATAAGTTTCTTTATCCTCTGCTGCTGCGTTTTTAGGATGATGGTTGTGTCTCAGGGGTTTAAGCTGTCGGATAAGCCCAGGAACATCCGGAGCGAACCTTCCTTTGAGATTTAACGTTGCGCAGGAATCTGACCATTTGAGCGTCGTTGAGGGGGCCGTTAACCAACCCGAGAGAGGCTAGTTCTTCGAACGATCGTTGATTGAGGTCCGCGACGGGACCGATGCAGCGTCGCTCGTGACGTCGTCGGACTCCATTGGCTTGGGTGGTTTATCTTGTGGAGTCGGTGGTTTCAGGACGGTCAGTCGTTTCGGTCGGTCTCTTTTCTTCCTGCTTTCATCTTCTTCGTCGGGGGAGGTGGGACGTTTCCCTTTCGCTACTACTGTAGCGAATGAGGGGATTGTTATCGGCTCACTGGAGGCGGGGACCAAACGGTTATTTTAACCTTAAAGTAGGGTTATTTTAAGTTTAAATTACATTTTCGGCCAATTTATTTTACGATATTATAACTTGAGTCCAAATTGCCAGTCATTTTACCGTTTTTTAACCGTTCATTGTTACCAGTGTAGGAGCGGGTACCGGTAGATCTTTGGCTGTATCTGTAGACTTGGATGAAGTTGCTTTATCGGCTTGTTGGCTAGTTTCGAAAGGTTTTGGGTTTCTAGCTTCATGTCTGAAGTCAGATTATCTTTTTGGATGCATAAATACCGGGACTGTGTCTAGGGGATTAAGAACACCATTTAGCTGGTTGTCTGGCTAGTCACCGTTTTGATCATTTCCTTGGGTTTTCGTCTGATCATCTGGTTGTACGTCTTCACGGTTGTCTTGTTGTTCCGGTGTTGATTTTGATGGTTTCTTACACGATCTGCTTATAATATGGCCAAAGTACCCGCAGTTGAGGCATTTTATTGAATCAATCGACAGGTGGATCGTATAGTTCACGTTGTTTCGTTGGGTTTATTATATCCTGAGCTTGTCTTCTAAAGCTAAAAATCTGTTACACCGCCGAATCTTTATTGCGTGTAGGTATGGGTCGGATCGGTGATATAAACTTGCAGACATGTGCAAGATTGGAGGTCAGCACGGCAGTGGGAATTTCCTGGTAACAGTAGGAAACACGAGACATGAGGTCTATGTGTCATGGGACACACTCTGGTATCTAATGTATGACCCCAGGAGGGCTGGGATCGGTAGAAATTCGGTCTTTAACGAGAGCTCGTTTTGGCAACACCGCTAAAAGAAGAAGAAGAATTCGTAGTATAACAATAGGTTGGGCTCAGGTCTAACACATAATAATAGTTTAGAGACCGTTCCACAATACAATTCCCAACCGTCTGTACAAACCACAAATTACTTACAAAACGTAAAATCTATACATAATCACTTTAACAATAACCACTATGAAATATCGAACGTTTTAAGATTTGCCTTAAATAAATAGTCTTTATATTACCCTAAGCTTAGAATGTACAAAGATTGATGTACAAACACACTCAACGCCCTATGACGATATAATTTATACGTTTTCCCATGAACCCAGTTAGAAAAAGGCTGCAATCTCACTACAAATGCTTCCTGGCGTATTATGTACTGAATAATCGATAGTAACAGGCTTAACAAGTAGTAATAAGCTAGTTTTACCGAAATGAACAATATAATAATGAATATAATACACAACCTACTTTATACTTAATCCGCTCCTCGACCAGAAGTCAGTGCAACTCTTTAAGAATTGGATGCATAACTCTCCTCCTGCCTACCAGCGGAGCAGCGGAATTCTGAATATGTTGCAGTTTTTTACAAGCAGGCAAAGCAACAAATAAACTATTGTAATAGTCCAACTTTAATGTCACAACACCATGGGAGTAAATTATTAAACTGAGGCCATGACGTTTATCTTTAATCGGAGTAATGTACAGTGCAAACAAGACCGGGCCGAGAACAGAACCACGCTTCAATAGGCGTTTGTCCGACACTATCGACCTAATGGACACATGTTGCATGCTACCCCTCAGAAATGACCCAAACCAATTAAAAACTGTCCCCTGAATGCCGAAACGAGAATTCAAAAGAATGTCATGGTCGATGGTGTCAAAAGCCGCCGATAAATCCAATAATACAAGACTGGCACGGTGCTGCTAATCAGGAGCAAGTAATACATCATAAAGTACACGCAACAGCACTGTCTCAGTGCTATGTCTCCTATGATTTGCGGACTGGAAACGACCATACAATGATTTAACTGATAAATACTGATTAAATCTTATAAATGCACAAACACATGTCTAAGAAAACTGCAAATAGATACAGGTCGATCATTTCATAGTACATTGGATCCAGTCTGATAATAAGTGGACGAACAACGAGAGTTTTGCAATTAAACAGAAAACGTAGGAAAACATTGAGACGAGACTGATACGTACGAAGCGAAGCCGAAACTATCTATTATATCAATAACAACTTTATTAAACAATGCGTCTAAACTAGCATTATGTATTCAGGAGCAAGCTTTTCCCACCAATGAAATACGAGACGATTTTTTGTCAAGTTAGTGGTAACGCCTCTTCCTCATTACTGTTGATTTCGTTCTTGTTTACAGCCAAGAAGTTCGAAGCGTAAGTAGCTAGGCCGTCCAGCTAGGACGATGCGAACCTTGGTAGTAGCTATAGGCCGGTTGAACATTATCGAAGTAGTGAAGGTTGTGTAGTCATTGCAGCCATCAAATTCCTAATGCAAAGATGAAGTAAGCATCTTTGAAGTAAGCACTGCAGATAGTACGCCTTTACTCTGGCCCGTAACCAGGGGGGGATCTGGTGGATCGGTCGACCCCCCCCCCCCCCGCGGAACAGGGAGTTCCACTTTACAAAATAAACATTCAATAATTCAAATAATTCAATTTTTCGTCGCACAATATAGCTAGTTGGATATTGAGAATAAATACATCCAAATATATTCATCTAATTATCAATGCATTCTTCGTTATGTATGCAATGTTATGTATAGCCGGCATTCTACTGTTTCAAAACTAGTGCCTGACGGCACTATTTCGATCCCCTCCGCAAAACTCGCTGGTTACTATATATAGGCCATGAGCCAAGGGGGTTGGTCGGTACCATACAGATGGAGTAAGGCTCATTGTGATTTTTAGCAAGATATATGTCCCTAGATACGAAAAAAAAAGTGATAGCAATTTATAACTCTCGGCCATCTCTGTGTTATCACCCGAAATAGCAAATTGGCGAAGCGAAGCGGGGGTATAGTACTATTTCGGGTGATAACACAGAGATGGTCGAGAGTTATAAACTGCCACAACTTATTTTCCTATACATCTTGCTAAAAATCTAAATTAGACTTCCTCAATCTGTGTGGTACCGACCGGTAAATTTGGGGGGTCTGGCTCATAGCCTAATATATGTAGGTATATTTCAAACAAATCTTAATGTGATTTCTACTTTACGTTGATGCCTAGTTCAGTGTTAAGTTTCTATCAACCCACCCGCCACCATGTAGTTTTGTTTGGCAGAGAGACGCGTTCCTTGCTACCAAGAGTTATATGCAAGGTGGTGCCTGGTGTTCAGTGGACTATGGTAATGCCTTTATAAGACATTCTTGGCTGTAACCACCCACTTCAGGCTTTCACGTATGCTGAATACCTTCATACATTTTGTGCTATACCGTATGGTCTTCCCTCCTACCCTCAAATTACGCCATGTCGCTGGTCGTTTTTTTTTGTATTTGCTCGATTCCCTTTTACAGGCTTGCCAGCTGTTAACTGCTACTCCTGTGGTATGCAAGGGCACTGGGCCAGAAGTTGCCCCCTTCTCGTCGGCAAAAGTGTCGGCATCTAGCAGCCAAAGTCGAGGTCCGAATTCAATTCCTTCAATAATGAGATATCTGCGCATGTGCGATCTGATCTTCTTCTGGCTGGTTTCATTTACATCATAAATAAAAGTGTGTATACGTTGATTGGTTAGGTATGAATTGGGATTCGAACCAAGGGACCCTCAAAATTCTAGATCGTATAATAGACAAGATTAATGATTCTTTACTCTCCTTACAACCAACAGCGTGCACAGTACGTAACTTACATTATGTGGAAGGTCAAATAATCATTCTCTCTCCTGTGTTAGGAATAGTCAAGTAGTCACTGGCCAATGATGAGAATTAAGTCATTACTCTCGACGAAAGCTGTAAATTGGAAATGGATTTTTGGCGTACTAACGCCTCCCGAATAAACATTTGTTATGTTTTTGCATCCAGCGGAATTAACAAAATAATTTGTTCAGATGCCAGCTCTGTTGCTTCCGGAGCAATACTATACTATGACGATTAAGTAGCTCATAAGAATTAGACATTGAACGAGATGTTGTGGGGCTCAACCCGTCGCGAACTCTTAGCCATTGCTTTTGCCCTCGAATCGTTTTTGCCTTTAATTTCCAATTTTCAGGTCAAATTATTCACAGATAGTCAGGCTGCAGCTAAAACAGGGTACGCACATAAAGATTTCCTGAATCTTAACAGATTTATTATTTGTGAGAGACCCCACACATGAAGAAAAAAGTCACTGACGGTCAACGACTGATCGTATTGTGTGTTGGAAATCAGTTCCCGCCAAAAACAGATATATAAAACGAGATAATCGCAACCCCTTGAGATTTCTAAGGCTATGTTCAAACAATGACAATAATACGAATGTTATTTCTAGGCAGAAACAAGGTCCAGTGGACTGGTTATTGTAATACAAGAAGTATTTGAGTGTCGAGGTTAAAGCGAATAGGCCTAATTAATCTGAAATGTTTTATGATTATTTAATGAAAATTAATAATAATAATAATAATGTAAAACGGGATTTGTTCATTGGTTGGAGCGGTTGCACTGTCACTTTGGGTAGCAAGTTGGACAACCCCACCCATCCACAACGGGCATCCACGCTGGTGTACCTTTTCAACCCAGTGTTAATTACAACAGTCAACTACGGAGAAGTCAGGTGGCGCAGCGGTACTTTCCCCGATTTTACTACTGATTACTACGGGTTCGAATCCCGGGGCTGACATGTGAATTGGGTTTCCCCTTGGTCGTGGGGCTTTCCTCCCACCACTAAAACCGTAACTTCTTCAAATGTATGTATCACGATACATACATTTGTGGTGGGCGTAGCAAAATTGTATTAATGTTGCAATCTGCTGATTGGCGTAATAAGGTTGTATGAGCCTGGAAAAAAGATGGAGGATACGACAATTCTACAGCCTGTCGTTTTTGGTTTGTTCGTGTATTTGTGATTTTGTGCATGTTCATATTGTATTAATTTCGAAATAAGCTGAAGAGATTTAGGGGATTATAAGTTGTCTCGAATAACATAGAGGGGTATTAGCTCCCAGCTCTTAAGTGGCTCACATTAGCTCCCTTCCCACTTCAACACTGGATTTCTACACTGATTTAATTTTGTTACAAGAGTGTTAATTACAACATGTTATTATTAAAAAATATATTCACGCTTTCCTTTTTATTCACCTGTATGTCACCGTCCAGATCTCGTATGTAAGCCATGTAGTCTTGTGGTGGGAACGTTTCATACTTCACGCTGTACTTGACATAGCAGTTGCCCTGCACCAGAACTCCAGAAACTTGCGTTGGTCTCCCAATGTCAACCTGTATCCATGGGTTCGGGTCGTCGGTAGCCGGCGCCCACTCGAACATCTTGTTGAGACGGACAGGTGTCGTAGGGTACAAGCTACTAGACGCAGTGATGTTATCATCAGGTATGGAGCCATCTTCGATGCCGAGCTTTACTGCAACATCGCAAGGAGCTGCAATTAAAACGTTGAGTCGGTGCTTTCATCAGTGGCGTATCTAGAATTATTGTCAGCGGGGGCAATCAGTGACAAAAAATAGTGTGGCAAACACAACCCTATAATTGTTAAGCTGACTCAACGTATTCCGGAAATACGTTTATACAAGTTTAGGCCTAAGTGTATTATAGGCACCTTTTCCATTACGGAAAGTGCTGATCATTTATACGAGAAAAGATCGCTGGGTTCTAAATTCGCTAAATATTTCATTTGATGTAAATAAAAGAATTTTACAAATCACAGATTTAAACTTACAGAATGTCCAAAACATCAAAATCTGAATACATTTTTGGAATATTTTGTAGGTGAACTAAATGCATATTTCAAACTGCTTTGTCGTAACTATTGGCTGGCAGCTGATGATCGTCCATGCTTGTTTTTAGGGTGTTAGTTGGTGCAATGGTCGCTTCACACCTCATACACAGCTACTTAACATTGTCAGCAACACCACACTGTGTTCAGTTTGGATGCAATAACTTTGCCATTTGGGTGTCGGTGTTCACGCAATGATAAGAAGGTGCTATGCATTTGGTTACATTGATGTGCCGATTGACTGACTTAGTGTATTTTGACGCCCGTTGTTAGCATTTTGATTGTTATAAATTATTTGCTTTTGCACGGGTGGTATAGTGTTGTGAGAAATGCTTGTAGTGTTTTGGGGATCGCATTGAGAGTTTTGAGAACGTGGTTAGGTTTTGGGGAAGTGCATTAAAGCGAGTGGGAAAAACTGTAATGTCTTTTGGTGTGTTGTGGTTTCTTGTTATCATCAGGTTTAACGGAACACTACATTTTGCTAACATACTAGTTGGAAAGTCATAAACCTCTCATATTGAATGCTTGAATGATTGACTGATTGAATGATAAAATGATTAAATGATTGAATGTTATAATGATTGAATAATTAAATGGTTAAATGATTAAAAAATTGAATGATTAAATGAATAAATGATTAAATGATTAAATTATTAAATTATTAAATGGTTGAATGATTGAATGGTTGAATGATTAAATAATTAAATGATTGAATGATAGAATGAGAGAATGACTGGATAAGGGAATGATTGAATGAATAAATTATTAAATGGTTGAATGACTGAATGATATAATCGCTGAATGGTTGAATGATGAATGGTTAATGGGTTAAACGGTTGAACTATTGAAGGGTTGAACGGTTGAATTATTGAACGGTTGAACTATTGAACAGTGGAATTGCTTTCTAACGCAAATAGACCGTTTACATCATTGGAATAATGTTACTAGATGGTCAAACACGATACTATTTAGGCGGCCTTCGTCTCTAGAACAGTGGTTCTCATTCTTCAAAAAATGTAGATTGAAACCACTGATATTGAATGATTTGATAATCAAACAAGTAAATGATTGTTAAATTATTGCCACTCAATTATCAAACACGATACAATAAACATTTGACTGTGGTTTCCAACCATAAGGAAGCCACAGTCCTATAATGACAATATCACTACCACATACAATATCAGTCAGACATACCTGGGCAGTTGAAATGAGAACGAATCGTGTTCGGATCTTCGCTTAAAAGAAGTCCAGTCACATGGTTAGACATCTGCTGTCCACGTGATGACGTTACGTCATGACCTCCAAGACGTACAGATGTACACCAGCAAGGGTCTTGATACGGTAGAACCCATCTGATAGCGCGATGGTGTTGGTCGGTGAACTCTGACCCCAAGTAGCATGTATCGCCGTGCACTGCTCGGACATTTAAATAATATACAAATAATATTTATACACTCTCTTGAGAGGTTCTGCTTAAAACTATTGGCAAGAGGTGACTCCAATAGTACTATTTGCTGAGGGGCGTAGCCCCGAAGCAAAAAGTACTATATTGGAGTCACCGATTGCCAATAGTTTTAACCAGAACCTCGAAAGGAAGACAGTGTATAAATATTATGTTTTACATCCTGCGTCAAAAATTGATAATCAAGCAAAATAAGTCACCTTTATGTTTGGTTTAAACTGGTTTTCCAATGAAGTAGTGTTAGTGCAGTTACTGCGGCTCAGCGTAAATATTGCACGGCGTGAGTTGCCCACTGTTTAATCCCGTACGCGCGTACGCCGCGCTCGCGCGCGCTGAATTTTTAGCTCTCGTAATAGTACTCTCATAATAGTACTCTCATGTAGTACTTTTTCAGAGCGACCTAAAAATAGCTGGTCACGTGAACAGCTCTCGACCAATCAAAAACCAGTACATTTTTGACGCAGGATATAATAGTAAATAACGGTCATAGGTTTCGCAGCGCTAGGAAATATGGTCAACTACAATTGAGGATATAACTACACCTTTACTTTGTACCGTTTTTAAGATCCCGTGCGGGGACCAATCTATTTGTAACCGTATGCTTGGTTTTATTTATCACCAAAGGTCGATTCTCACTGAGCTGTTTTCATCCGATGACGTGCGTGATTTACATCCGTCCGTTCGTTACGCACGCATCAAAACTCGTTTCTAGTGAGAGCCGTTAACAAAATCACCGGAATTATCGTGCGTTCAGTAAAAAATCTACTTATGGGTACGTTGTGTTGGTGGTACCGCCCGTAAATCACCGCATGACGGACAAGTTGGTTGAGATCAACTTGTCCGTTGATTTTCATCCGTGAACAGATGAAAACCCCCATACACTATTCATTTAAAAAGGGCGAACGACGAATCTTGCGAAGCGATACGTGTCATTCATGCCAAAAGATACATGACGGATAAAGAAAACAAATAGTGTCTGTATCAAAAGCGACGATTGCAGGTGTTAATTAAGGCAGATGCTATTTTAATGTCGACGATTTTCTTCATAGTCAGGCAGCCAAAGCTGGTTTACGGGCCTAACCTTGCATTGAACGATATAGTTTTTTCTACAGCCTCTGTAACATATATCAGGCGGATATCAAGCGGATATCCTTGGGCATTTTGAGAAATCCAAGAAGGCGTCCAATATGGCCGCTGGTACTCCCCGAAAATTAACTTTAGAATCACGGGGCTTAGAATCACGTGCAATACCACTTTTTCTACTAACTTGGCAACGAGGTTATCAGGTCAATTAGAGTTAAAGAACAAGATGAAAATGCATGTCCAATGTCATTTTATATAGATTTAAGGCACAAATTAATGTGGTATTTTATGATTTGCTGCACAAGTTTAACAATCATGTTAGATAATAGTAAAAGTAAAAAAGTAAAATTGTTGTAACAGTCATCCTCTCCTCTGCAATGGCAGCTTGGTCTGTTTGCCTTGCAGCTCCCCCTCTTGGTAGAACATGACTTTTCGCTGCTGCATCCACATTTGATGAATTCAAAGACGATCAGATGGTGCCAATGTAGTGTCTGAAGGTACAATAGTTGAAAGAAGAATTGTCTTGACATCATGATGGTACCACCCATGTTCCGTTGGTTGAAGAATAGGAGGGTCTGTCTGGAGGCAATTACGCCAGATGAGCACAGCAAGATGACCACGTAGGGCGTTCTCCCTGAAAGACGTCTCGGGTGGAGAAAGGAAGCAGAGCTTGGAGGGCTCAAGAGCATTCCGTTTCATTTTTATCTGCCACAATTTAATCCGCGCCGCATTCACAACCGCTCATTTTTTGTGAGGTGAAAAGATAACATCCCCATCACCAAATCAGGATATCCTCACCTTCTCGTTTTGCTCTGACAAACTTCATAATCAGAAGAGTGCATGGGTCGGATGATGACATCGCTCCAGAATTTGGCCGTTCTTCTCTGTGTACTTAGATACTTAGAGTATCTATACGTCTCTGTACTCTTCCATGAATGATATGACGTCCTCAGAGTGTGGTGCTGTATCGTGAGCAATGACTGGGCAAAGAAGTTCTTCGGTGATCGTGAATATACCAGAGCACGGAAATTAGATAATTGTTACCAGAGAGCATTTTAGACACACCTGCAAGGACCTCTGCATTACCACTATCAGTAGGCAGCGACCCGATGCAGCTGTTATTTGTAAGCAAATGCATTCCATCAAGCCTTGGGATTAGGTACCCCATTTGATGTGTACAGCTTCTTCGTACTGGCCAACTGAAGTAGTGATTACTTTCGCTTTGATCATGGAAGTGTAAACTGTTGATGGATCCGATGGCTTAGCCATGATGAGAAGATGTTAGATGATATGAGTTTTGGGAGGAGGCGTACGACCTTGAAATCTGGCCTGGCAGGTGTTCCAGCCACTCCACTCAGGCGTCGCGTCCTCTTCAGATTCGACAATTACTTTTAAGAATGTGAAGTCCATGTCGCCAGCCTTCTCGTAGCATATACGCTGCGCCTCGAGGTACATGTATTCACCTGACAAATGATGAGGAATCAAACTTGGAGGTAGTGGCTTCTCTATACCATTGTAGGGGATTATCTCATCCTCTACCTAAAATAGGTTTGGACATGCCACTCTTGCTAATGCGGGGTATTACATCTGGGACTGGAACTGCGCGGCCCTGTTTCGGCAAAAGGGTTTGTCTTTTAATGTCATTAAAAAAAAGGCTATGAAAATTCCATGACCATCAATATTATTTTAAAACATCGGACAGTATTACTGCTAAATGGAAATAGCGCCCTCAGTTACCCTATATTGTTGTTTATCTCAAAACTGGGAAAGTTGAGTTACACCCTTTTGCCAAAACAGGGCCGTGCGGGAGGTGTTGAATGTGTCTCGATAGTTGCCATGGCATGTGTTGACACCAACATTGGGGCTGCTCAGCTCGGCATCAAAATTGTCAACAATGACTTGAACAAGTCCTTCCACCTCGAAAGGTCTTTGTAGTTCGCTGCATATGCGGAAGTATTTTGCCACTGCAGAGGACCACTTGAAGCAGAGCAGCTCATCATACGAACAACTGACTAGGTAATCATGCATGTGTGTGATGATCTTTTTATCGTGAAAGTACACTCCGAGTGCATTTTGAGGGGAGTCAGTTGTTTCTTGATGGCACTGGTAATGATATTTCCGATAAGGAGAGAGGGAAGTGTTTGACCACCAAGAGACAGTTTACTCGGCAGTTATGTAGGGTGTTGGGTGCGGATTCGTCTGCAATGTCTCTGTTGATGACCATAGTATACGTATGACGCTGATAGTTCATCTTCGCTTAACAACCAAATTCAATGCTGCCTCGAGATTGTCATCCTCGTCATCATCTTTAGTGTAGCAATGGTATTGTCACGAAATAAAATCACTGATCGGTAGCCAGGTGCCGACAGGACTACCAGATCCTCCACCTTTTCGCAAACCAAGTTAATCAGTGCAGGTCGCCTCATCGGCTTCCGACCAGGTGCCACATAACGTTCCATCAACCAGACAGAGTCAGACCGCAGACCCTTCAACTCACAGATAAGTGAATCTAACGCATTCTCTGAAGATTGGGGTGTATCTTTCTTTTTTTTAACCTGAGATAGACCGACCACTAAATAACCGTGCGTAGCAATCTTTCAGATAACGATCATCGGCCGCATAGAGGTCAGAAGCTATGAGGCTAAGACCAGCCAAGCACTCAAGAATATTGCTGGACCTTCATCTCCTCGTTCATGGTATTTGTCGATTATCCTCTTTTCAATTGCACCTCTCTGTTTGGTTGCGTCTTCACTGTGAGCTTTTCCTTCGGTTTCTCGCACGAGATAGGCCGGAACCAACCGGTCAGGGTGCTTGCGATCTTAATGAACATGGCACGGCAGTAGAAGCATTGACGCAACCATTCAAACGGCGCTCCCATGCTCGACCTAGTTCGCTTCTCGGGTGGTGAAAATTACTGTGATGCAGTCCGTTTCTGTTGTTGTGATGAGCGTTTGGTCTCCGTGATGTACTTGGTCACACAAGATGTGTGGTACTTGCCTTGATATGTGGGATCAATTATTAATTTGGATTCAAGTTTTGAATGCAGTTTGTCGCCATGTATTTTACTTGCCTCAATAATATTTTGCAATCTGTCATTGTCGCTCAGGCTCACGTGATGTCTTTCCTTATCCGAACAACTGTAGCAAAACTTGAACAGACTCTTGTCATCCATAGATTATAAGTTCGTTATTCAACATCGCAGATTATTAAAGCAGATCGAAGCACTATAACTATCCATACTATATGTTTGCTACATGTACGTGTGATTGTTAGTGAAGCACCATCACCACATTAAAATCGGATCAATAAATTCACATATTAAGAGATGACACAAGTGACATTATATGGACGACTCCCTTGAATGTCAACACATATTGTTTTATCCTTGTTTTCTGAAATTACTTTTCAACGAGCCATCTTGGCCGCCATCTTGGATTTCTCAAAATGTCCAAGGATATCTGCTTGATATCCGCCTGGTATATTACAGGGGCCCCCAGAATGTAGAATCCATCGAGAACAAAACTATATCATACCATGCAGGCTATACCTCAATGGCTGCCTGACTATCAAAGTTGAAAATTAGTTGTTTTGTTACAAAACCTTTTTTAAACCTCAAATGGTGTTATGTCAAATCAATGTGAACCGCTACCGTAACACAGAGGGTACGCGCGTGGAATTGAGAAAATGTAACTCTTCCGTTTTACGTACGGAACGGACAAAAATCAACGGACGAATGTAAATCACGCACGGAAACAAGGCTAAAAATAAGCGATATCGCATCGCAGTTTTGCGATACGTAGGCCCCCCTAATGCACGTGTACAGTAATACATGTAACGCGAATCAGCATATTAGACATGTAATATCGTCGAACATGTAATTTCACAGTGCAAGTACATGTACATTATGTACTGTGCGTTGGATCAAAGCTGGTTGTTTCCGTGGTTTCCGTATTTAATACATGTCGTTAGTTTTGGGCCAAGACGGTATTATCAAACCGCGCTTGTTGCGAGATCTAATAAGAACGCCCTCTGCCACTAGATAAAGGCGTGAACATATTTGCGAATTGGGTTTGCAAAATTGAAAATAAATGTGTTTAAAATTATCATAACAATCCCGAAATTGCCTTGCAAAAGGCCGAAAATTGCAGGGGAAAAGCATCTAGATTTTAAATGTTAGGATGTGCCTTACGACACAGACATTTTAAAAAGATTCACTTTTCTTTAAAAAGGCCCTTCCCTACTGGAAGTCTGGCCTGACGAAGACGCAATTGATATCTTTGTTTGACTAGTAGATTGTAGGCAGTATGTACCACAGTTTGCATCTTTCAATCGACAGTTCATTCTTTGTGTCAGTGAGACGACTATAGATGCAATCCTTTTTCAACAGTTTGATGGCATCAATTTGCATATCTGGGTAAGAAGGTAAACTAGGCTCAACGAGGATACTCTAATGGAGTAAGATGTTTCGCTGTGGTGTGTGGGCAGTTCTCAACCTAGAAGCATACTTACACGGACGTGAATTTGTTTTAGAAACTGACCATCAGCCCCTACTATGTATAAAACGAACCAAAGTGGCCAATGGTCGTATAATGCACTGGGCATTATCGTTACAGCATCTCGTCTTATCATGAAGCCATTAAATGCAACGCCAATTATGTAGGAGCTGATTACAGGAGCAGACGTTTGCCGGAATAAGTAGCTGGTATTTCATCTATAGGTAGGTGTTTCACCTTTTGGATGTGGAATGTAAGCTCACTTATTTTAAGTGGTGTGGTAAGTAATTTGTTTTGCAGAACAGTTTCGAGAGGGGAAGAGAGTGTCACATGTGGAGTATCATAGTTCAAGCCTTAAAATAGCAGTGAAGTAGTGGGCAATACCTTATGTCCATTGATGCATGTACACTATGGCGCGATAGCTGTACAATGTACAGGGTGGTGCGTTAGCTGTACAATGTGTAGTGTGGTTGACTCTGTACAGTACAGTGTGTGGCTAGAGTCTTTGTTATTTAAATTGTTTGGACACGCCCAAGTTTGTGTGTGATGTGCAAGTGTTGGTTTGTAGCAAAACCTCTCAAGACCTTGCAGAGCTAACATCTCTGGATTCATTTATGCCAGGCAGGGCGAAATGGATAATGTTTATGGGTGTTGAAAACACCGTCAGTTAGGTTAGTCTAGGCTGTGCAAAAGTTTGCCGAGTTTAAAGGCACAACAGGTCTCTACTAAGCTCACAGAGCAAACACTTTTTGAAAAGCGAACTTGCCGCCATGCGCGCCGCCATTTTCGGCTGGAATTGTACACATCCGGGCATTTTGTGACGTAGTGTCAACACCTCGTATACTCCATTGTGTAAACTGCACTG
>JAVCKS010018630.1:0-14352 GCA_032273685.1 Pteraster tesselatus
TTCATGTATATGTTGGGATATGCAAAGTATGGACACCGGTCTTTGACAATTAACAGATGTGGTACACATCCTTTAAGTCGGGTTCCAAATATTGTTTTGCGTCCGAATTAGAAGAAAATCACAGGAAATTTATTATGTTGAACAATCAGAAATGTTACAGAAATGTGCAGTCTCTGGGTACATATAAATCTCCCTTATATCTGCAATCCCAAACTTCACTTACTCATAACGAAAACAAAGATCTTACACTCACCAAGGGTCTCAGTACATCACGTCCTATCTAATCATCTACGTGCTCCTTGGGAACCAAGACTATCAGCCTCTGAACGGCTCATCGGATGAGAGTGTAGTTGGGTCTTTGGCTCGGTTCAGACTGGTCCACGTTCTTCAGCTTCACCTGGACGTTTCTCACGTTGCCCGCCTCATCAGGGTACACCTCATCTATAAGCTCCATACGCCAGTTGCCACGAACAGCATTGGAATCTTGGACCAACACCACGTCTCCCTTCTGCATGTTCCTCTTCTCATGGTGCCACTTCTGCCTGACGATCAGCGTTGGGAAGTAATCCCTGGTCCACTTGATCCAGAAGGACTTGATGATGTTCTGGATGAACTCAACATGGTGGCGGGGATTGTTGGTCTTTCTCCAAGGTCCGCTTGGCACCCTGGCAGTGGCACGTCCTAGCAGCATGTTATTGGGGCACAGATAAGTACCGGGATTGGTGGGATGTCGACCGATGGGCCTCTCATTCACTAGATTGGCTGCCTCGTAGAAGACGGTCTGCAGCTCGGGAAATGGCAGGATTTGGTCCCTAATGGCGTGATTGATTGCCTTCTTTATGCCTTCTTTATGCCTTTGATGAGGGTCTCGGTGACTCCGTTTTGCCACGGTGAATCCGCCATCGAGAATGTCCATGTCATGCCATCTGTGACTCCAAACTCCTGCAGGCGGTTCCGATCCCATCCATCAATGGCTAGCCTGAGTTCTCTGAAAGCTTCGGCAAGTTGACTGCCTCCATCGCTGTACATCTTTGCTGGGTAACCCCTTAAGGATACGAACCTTCTGAGAACTTGTAGGAAGCCGCTCGTACTGTAGTCTACAACGACATCTACGTGGACTGTTCGAGTGAGGAAGCAGTTAAACACGACACCATATGCCTTGCCCCTAGCTCTCTTGTTTACTTCTCCTTGAACGGTGTAGGGTCCAAACAGATCCACTCCTACATTCTTCAGTGCTACCGTAGCGATTGTAGCAGACGGCCTGTCACCCGTGTTGACCACTCTCATGCAGTATGTCTTTGGTTCTTGATTCATCTGCAAGTCTCGCCAGAGGAATCTGTGGCAGTGCTGGATGCTGTGATACATCTTGCGGATGTCTCCAACCAAGGCAACTTCGTTTTCTCTAAAGCGAAGTACGTGTAGTACTCCAAGAAGTGAATTTATGATGTCTGGTTCCTTCGCCCAGTAGTCGTTCAGAATGTGCCCTTTGTAGTTGGCACTGCTGTTGAATATGATTCGCACAGGAGTGCTCTTGCTCTCTGGTTTGAATACCTCATGATGGGAAATGTAGTGCACTGGTCCTTTGTATGAGGCCATCTCGGCTCTGGACACTTCACGTGCCACACCTCCTTTTAGCATGTCCTTGATTTGTGCATCATGAGTGGCAGCTTTGGTAGAGTCACGGTTTAGTCTCTTTTCAAGTGCCTTCAGTTTTGCAACGGCAACATGTCTATTGTCAGGTAGGTCGGCGGGATCCTTGATCCAGGGGTACTCCCAGAGTCATGGAACGTCAGATTCTGCTCGATCAGGGCAAGCTCTCTCTCCTCCTCCAATGTATAATCCTTGGAACCAATTGGACACTTGCCACATTTGCAGCTACCACAACGAGGATTGCAGTCAACACCCATGCTTTCAAGCCGAATGAACTCTTGCAGGCTGAAACATTATGGATCATTACAGCTGAAGCGATGACACGTCTCGTCTTCTTCGTGATGGCTGGGTGGGTGCCGCCTAGACATTTCCCAAATCTGTTCTCCAGAACGAGTAGATGGTCTACTGCCTGAGTAAGTCTACCTGGCCTCGGGGGCGCTCAATCTTCTTTCCGCTTACATCATCAAAAAGACGCAGCACGCGGTGTACATCTATATTCTCTATGTCAGCCGTGATGCGGTCAATCCCATAAGCGAAAATGTTGACCGTGTATCCTTGCCTGTCGACGAGGGGCACTGCATAGCGAAAGCTGTCAATCTCTTCCGTCTCTCCGCCCACCTTGGTTATAGACACTCTGACGGGGTTACCTCTCAAGCCAGCTGATTTGGCGGCAGTGTTGGTGACAAGTGAGGACGTCGCACACCCATCCCACAACACCTTTTATACATGTATGCCTGGATCCAACCTTTATCTTCATCAGTTAAAGTAGACACGCCTCATTTCTCTTCGAAGAAGCAACAGTGTGGTTGTTCACTGTTGTAGTTGTGACTACAACATTGCTCGCTATCGAGTCATCGTGTAGAGTTGAGTGATGAACTCTTGTGCAGTTATGAACACTGGACCTCTTTTTTGTGCATTCAGATACTCGATGACCTTGGTTCAAACAGGAGAAACATGCGCCCTTCTCCATCACTAGCTGGGTTTTTTCTTGTAGGGACTTCTGCAAGTAGGCACGGCACTCTGATGTGTTGTGTTGCCCTGCGTTGTGAAGAAGACATTTTTTTTTGACATTCTGTTTCGGCAATTCTTCCTTCTCCTGGGGTGCCTTGATTACTGCTTTTGATCTCTGACATCACGTACTCAATGCTTTTCTTCTCTTTGTGCAGGAACCGAAGGAGAGCTGGAAATCTGTCTGATCGATCGATTTCAGATTTCCCATCATACAGTGATCTTGACCACTCTCGACGAACAGTAGGGGCAGCCTCTTTTCTATATCACCGATAACTCTGGTAGTTGACATCTCCCTTTCCATCCCTATCTTTGCGAGATCATTGTAGCTTTTCTCAATGACATCAACAAGGTCGAAGAATCTCTTGTCTTCTCCATTCGAAATCTTGCATAATAGTGTCGGCCATCTTAATTGGATCACCATAACGATCATCCAATCTCTTCCAGATTTCGCCTACATCGTCTCGCATGGCTCCATCGATTTGTAGCGGTTTTTCCCAATGATCCGCAAATGACGAAAGCCGCTTGCTCCTGTGTAGCTTCGGACTGGATAAAGCTCTTGAAGTCAGACCAGAATTGGGGAAAGTATTTGCAATTCTCTTTTCCTTTTTACTAAATCACATGGACAAATTAGTGCTTGAAAGTGGCACAAAAATCTATTCTCCTGACCATAATAGATCTACATGAACTACGTGTGTGTCAGGAATCATACTAAACCAAAACTAAACCAATAGAGGGCGCTATACCCAAATAATGGTCTAAGATCTAAACAGGTATCCTACATTTATCCTTAAATCTTACATTTATTGATATGTTCAAATCTATATATTGTTACTGCTGATACCGCTTTGCAAACCCCTCAGAATGAATGGTTCACAGTACGCGTCTCACTAAAATAAGTTTTAATGAGCTTTAAACAATAAATTGAAATCAACATGTATAAAATAATTTATTAGGGCCTATCCCATTTAATTTTAGAGGATTCACGCCTTTTAACAGTATGTTTTTTATTCCTCGAACAATACAACTTCTTTGGCGTTATTTTGGGTTAGCAGGAAATTCTCTGTGACGTGGGCCCTATTAATTTATTGACATCCCCACTAAAATTACTAAATTAATACTATAAAGTAGCCTAGCTAATCTACTGTCCTGTACTGAACTATATTGGCGTAAACCTACATTTAAAAATCCTTTGAAATAAGAACTCATATCCGCAGTTCTGCTCTCTTTATATGATGGTTGGCTAAGGTCAAAAACAGCATCTCTTCTCTTCGCGTAATCGCCGCTTTCCGGCCATCTTTTTTCTATTTTGCGTGTGTGATGGTAGTAGCCAATAAACGTCAACTTATCAACGATGAAAGCAGACCTGAATGTCATTATGCGCATTCAGCGATGAATCTCACAGTCAATAAGACCTTGAACGCGGCGTCCTACGTTCGCGTTCTTCGCGGATTTCTGCCATAGTGTGTCCAGGGCTTACCTAGTACCCGTTAAGGTTATATGTACTACATGTATACAGTATGTACATGTAGGTGCTTGACTTTCCATTTTGTGGTCCATTTCTGTTGTTCAGGTGTCAGTGGATCATTCATGAGTTACGGTCCAAACATTAGTAATGTTAATGGGCAGTTCTTTCGTACTCTTACGTTAAGTGATGGTCAACTCTTCATTGGAGGTAAAAACCAGCTATTCACAGTCAGTCCAGTCAACCTCACCACGGTAAGCTATACAATATGTACTGAGGTCTAAGAAGAAGCATCTTCTATCTGGACTATACCAGAGCACTTGGCTAATATCCCGGACAATGTAACTGCAACCATCACTAGGCCTACAGGGCCCTTGATTGATGTACTACACACAAGTAAATTACCATTTAAATCTACAACAAGATAAGGACACATTCTCACCACTGCTAATTTACTGCTATTGTTTTCTAATGAAGTACTAAGCAATTTCTACTTTCATAATAAATTGTTAGTAGATATACATAATAATTTTCTTTTTAAAAGTATTTTTTCAAAGAAATGATTGACAAACCATCAAATTTTCCATTAGTGAAGGCGGGAAAAGTGCCTCTCAGTACCCATGTTCTCTCAGTGCCTTTATTGAACTTCTATAACTAAGCATCTGTTATACAACGATCTCTATCCATTTGCAGCTTTTAACTACGTCCAGGAGTCAATGTAATGTACATGTAAGTTATTTCTGATATAATAATTTAAGACTTTTTGAAGATGTCTAATTTCAGACCAATTTCACCCTGGGAAATGATTTAAGATATGTAGGTTGCCCTTGTTATTAGATTTTAGAAAACCATGGAAATTGATGAAATTATTGCTGCTACCCAATTTTGACAAGAAAATACTGTGTAATGGTCTGTAATTTTAATTGTGACATACATTGTACAAGGTGAAATCAGACAGTATAATTCTGTTTTTTACATGGCTTTGTGGGTTTACCCAAACCTTGTAACATCTACATACAGGTGTCTTTGTTTTTATAGAGTGACAACTACGTTCAGGTTATTCAGCCACTATCAGATGGAATACTACTGGAGTGCGGAATATGTCGTGAACCTTATTGCCAACAACGCTTAGCACACAATGTAAGCCTAATTAACAATTTCTTTGTTTTGTATGTAACCTGTCACCGCAGTCAGAATTTAAATTTTTTATATTGTGACAGATGGGATTAAATGTGAGTATTCAAAAAAGGTAAGACTCCCAGATTTCATCCTCTAGGTTGAAACGTCCTAGTAGTGGATAGAAAAGTCAGAAAAGGTAGAAAATGTGCTTTCAGATTTTATCAAGTTGATACTTCTATTCAGAATAACCATATTACCATAACAAATTGTGAGAAAACCAACGTTAAACAAAATGAAACTCAATTATTGTAACACAAGAAATGTAAACTTTTCTGATAATCTTATGAGACCATTATAACTAAGTTAGAAAATGGTATATTATCTGAAATGAGGTAAAATCTAAAGACATATTACCCCTCTAATTTTGACATTGACTTGTTATTCTTGTTGTTATTTGCTCTTGCCTACAACAAAAGTAATGTTTTGTTTATGTCATATGATTGAATGATATGAAATACATGTACAGTCGACTCTCATTATAACGAGCTTGAATATACCTAGAACCCGGTTATAACGAGATGATTTCTTGGTCCTGACCGAACTGTGTGTATTTGTGTATACAATTTGGTGGTTATAACGAGAGGTTTTTAATGAGAATACGGTTATAACAAGATGATTTTGCGGACCGCTACGTAAAAACAAATTGTTCACAGCATGATTAACGTGTGCAACAACCACGGCAACGAGATAATTCGTTGAATATGTTTTATTGTGGTGCGTCGCCGCAGCAGACTGCTTAAAAACAGCTTAGAATTGGTTGTTGCATTGTAACGATCAGCGCAACCACCGTAGTGGTACGGTCTATTGTTAATGCTAAACTTGTGCATGTGACTTGCGCATATAACGAGAAAATACGCCGGTCCCGGCGTTCTCGTTATAACGGGAGTCGACTGTGGTAGTTAATACACTTCAGAATAATACTTAAATAATTTAATAAAACCTGTTTTTTTTCTTTTACCACAATCTAGCTGTCAATGGTCGGATCTAGATTTGCCAGTAGCACGTTAGGTCTGCTGTCAATCCCACATCATAATTTTACTTGGTTACTTCTCAATGGAACAGGTAAATGCATGCCTTGAAGCTGGATACATGAAGCTCAGTTGTAACAGGCTACCGGTAGTAACTTATAAGACTTGCCTAAAACGACCGCTCAAGGGAAAAAGAAAAATTGTTTTTTGAGGATCGTGGATATCATCTATGCAGAAATTTGTATACACTTGCATGTACGCTTCTGGTGTACACCTTTATTTGCAATCATTTACATGTACATGTACATGTACAACTTCATAAAATGCACTACTGTACATGTATGGTAGTAAAATTACATGTGTTTGTCTGTATTGAAATTCGAAATTCAGGATGTGTAAATCACGGATGAAATTTAAACGTGTGTTTGCGATGAATGATAAAACGCAAATGACATACTCATTGACTCATACATGTGTAGGCAATCAGCGTTATCACGTTCTGAAATCCTAAATCATACGTCTACATGTATGCGCGACTTACCATGTTGCTTATTTTAGACAATAAACTGAATCAAGACCTAAAACTCCAAAAAACTTGGACAATAACCTGGCGAACTTAATGAGCCTTAATTCTATTTCCAAGCAACCACAAACAATCCGAACCGCACTTATAATCATCAGCTTTCTAATTTCTAGTCATGGCGCGTTGTTCCCAATACAGTCTCAGTTCAATACGTCTCATTTGGTATTGCCGAGTGAGGGTGTACCGAGTGGTTTGTGTGCATGTACTATACGTGTACTGTACAATAGTGTACATGGTAGTGTCTTGAACAAAGACATCATAACCATGCTTTATAAAAAAAGCCAAGATATCGCATGCATTGTTTGTAGTTAGGGCAGTCCTGAAATGACTTGTGAGATTTTAGGCGTGATTGTTTATAATAAACAACGTCGTGGGTGGTTTAAATAACGATTACAATATCAAAGCCCAATAACGTTGTTATTGTGTACAAATTTCAGCCTTTGCGGTAAGCAAATGAGTGGTCCCTATTCGCGTTGTGCAAGTGGTCATTTTATGAGTGTGATTTTTGTGTGGGAATTTATGGTAGTCGTAGTCTTTCTCTGCAAGTGATCGCTAAGGCAAGTTTGACTGTATTAAATTAAGAAAATTTTCTTTGTTCACTTCCTGCATTCCGTCTGGTGACCCACAGGGGTACATATATGCCGGCGTAGATAAATTTTGTTATTTAATATATTTTAGTAGCCCAGAAGTGAATTACCAAGTCAATTCATGTATACTTTGTCCTATTAAGCATAATATGTTCATAGACCTTAGCTCCAAAACATTTCTCCATAGAGTTCTTCTCCTTCGAAATGTATATCTGATCAAAATCCTTTTGATTTGTGTACAAAACAGAGCTGTGTGTACTTCCAATGCAGGGTTATAACTATGATATCGCCATACCCCAGTCACTAGTTTCTACTGGCTGTGAGTAACTACATGTACATGTATGTGGCATGGAAGTGGGTGTGGCTTGCACCTACCCCTAGGTCACAAACTTAATTGTTCCCTGCTAAAAATGTCATTGTGATCAAAACACTATTGTTTTGTTTACAAAACAGAGCTGTGTGTATTTCTGAGTTATTACTATTGCCATGCACTGCAAGTCATTTTTTTCCAGCTGTGAGTGGCTTGTGTTGCATGGAAGTGGGTGTGGTTTGCACATGTTTTACAGCATGGGTCACAGACAAGCTTGTGTTGTGCATATTACTGTGCTGTCTAGCAATAAGATATTGAAGCTGATAATTTGTTGTCTACATGGAGATAGTCAGGGGGTTGCTTGTTAATGTTATAGTCTACAGAGCTCAAGGTGACCAATTGCTTACACATTTTACATTCATGTTAGGCAAAGTAAAAAATAAAACATGTTTCTTTCCCGCCCGCTTCCTTTTTGAACGCCGCCTGGATTTTATTTTTATTTTTATCAGTCAACCAATCTATCAAAAAAATGAGGATACTTGTGAGTCGGAAGTTTGCCAGTCATTTTCCACATCACATAGTCAACTGCATCGACCATTAAACACGTCTTGTACATGTGTAAAGTACATGTACGTGTACATGGAACAGATTAGGGATCTGAAGAAGCAGATTGCCCGACGGGAGACGGAGATTGAACAGGACCTGATCACTGTGGCTAAGTGGCAGAGGTACAAGGAGCATGGCCAGTATGACCATAGGAAACACGGGACGGTCCTGCACCAGGAACTGAATGATATGCATGTCAGCTTTGACGACACGAAAGTTCATCTTGAGAGAACCTTAAACGTGGCGGAGGAGGAGATTCGCAGGACAACGGAAGACAGAGTGATGGAGTAGAAACACATGGCAACGGAGAAAGCAATGACTACCCTTGACAAGTGGAGTAATCAGGAAGTCAAATGGTTGAAGAAAGAGGTGGAGCTTCACAAGCTGGAAACGAGATGTCTGGAGGAGGAGGTAGAGATGTTAGAACGGCTGAATCTGGAAATCGAGTGGACTGTTTGACTGCCGTGTTGAAGACCTTAAGATATCGAGAAACTTCTACCTGACCCAATTT
The DNA here is from genome assembly GCA_032273685.1 of Pteraster tesselatus. NCBI lineage: Eukaryota > Metazoa > Echinodermata > Asteroidea > Velatida > Pterasteridae > Pteraster > Pteraster tesselatus. Next base: position 8,868 of record JAVCKS010018630.1, read on the forward strand.
GGGGATGGTGATGACATCAAGGAGGTTTGGGTTATTTTCATGGAGGCAGAGACGGTGAACCTGTCAAGCCACTGGCAATAGAGGGCGCTGTACAAGGTGGACGATGGTCTCGACTGAAGAACGCTACCCAGAGGGCCGTCGAGGCCGATGGGTGACGAGTCGGAAGGCGACAGCAGCGGTAATGATCTCAGCAGATGCGGCAGGAATGTGAAGATGGCATTGATAATTACTTGAAGTACGAGAATGAATGTTACGATGATTACCTGAAGCTAGGCCCTAGTGGAACTAAAAATACCTCGGGTGACTATAGCAATAGGATGACACTCTGACGAGCTAAAAATATCGACCCCAGACGGCTGCCCGGTAACACTGCAGATGCAGAAAACAGCTTAAGATACGTGAGGCCTGTTGATACGAAAAGATCCCTCCACACTTAAATATAATTATTACATTATTTGAGGAAGTCGGTCTGAAATCGGACAGTCCATCTTGAAGTCAATATTGTGCCGTGTTCCTACATACATGTATATAACTTTTAAGAGTGTACATTTAACTGTATTTTTAAATATCTTGCTATGTTTTGGTTTTATTCTTTTTATCCATAATTTATGTCTTATTGTACAGCGCTTCGATGACCTACGATTTAGCGCTTTATAAATATTGTTGTAATAATAATAATATTATTAGTATGTGTGTGTACATGTAGCGCCAATTCTATAGTTTCCTAATACAGTCGTTTTTCAACCGGAATCATTAAATACGTACTGCGAGGTAGGTTGACATAGAACCCTGGTACCCCCGTGCGAAGAGTTTAGCGTCTACTGCGCGTGCGCAGCTGCATAAAAAAGGATTTCCCGCGGAACCACGCGTGGTGCAAATTTAACTAGCTGCCGTCTCGATTTTGTGGGGGAATTGCCTCTGAAATGATTTTTGTTTGTGTGACAATACGGACGAAAAAAAAAGTGATCAAGCCATGCTACACACGGACAGTAGTTGATGGAAATACGAGACTGAGTAATATTTTTGCTGCAATTTCAAGGGCAAGGTGAACCGATGGCGACAAGTACCTAAACTTGAACTCGGGTGAGTATTTTGTTTAACTCTCTCATGCGCAATGTCCTCATTTGAGGACGGATACAATTTACTGTATTGTAATGTAATTCTTTTGTTCACTCATAAAATGCGCATGAGAGGGTTAAATTAAACTTTCACATCGTAAATTTATTTAATGCTTTGCAGAAAGATATTACCATTGAACATGGTACACTAAATATACTAGGCCCTACAGTACTCAGAAGGAGTACGGTACATAGTTGGACTAATTCACAAGAGTTTTGGGTTTCGCCGCCTCAGTAGTGTTGGGTGAGCCATGTCATGCCATTTAAAAAATTTTTTTTTTAAATATTTTTTAAACGGAGCTAGTTTTATGGTATGGCAGGTAGACGTCCCCTTGCCTTTTTTTGTATGGTGTGTTGGGTAGATATGTACTGGTATGCATTTTTGTGTAATGCGAGTACATGTATGTTCTACCCGACATCCTATACAAAAAAATAGTTTGGGTCATATCTACCCGACATGCTACACTAGAAATATTTAAATAAAAATGTTTTGGGTCATTTATTGCAGTTCAAATATCTATATGCATTGGTAGTCGTCTGAAGTGTCATGTTAATATTTTCCCCTTCTTTTTTTCCTTGTTTTAGATTGAAGTCAATATAGGAGAACACAAAGTCAAGCTTTTGGTCTCACGTACATGTACGTGTGTGCTACAGCGCACACGTGGGACCGGAGGTTCCCTTAATTCAACGCACATGCCATGTATTATTTGCATATTTAATTATTAAAACACTGTAAATTTGTTCACCTCTCTCTTGTCCAACATGTCTCTAATTTTTAATGTGGCTTTAAACAGTAGAAATACCACCGGATGTCGGCAATTTGTTTTCAAAGTCGGCTCTCTTGAAAAAATAAATAAACAAATAAAAGCCCCTCTTTCTCCTTTTTTTGAAAACCCGGCCGTGAAACATAATGTGTTTTTTTTACTTCGCCTTATAGAAAAGTTAAAGGCAGAAAATACTGTCTACCCTCTAGTTTACTAGCCTAACAAAATCACTGGCCTACGGCCTGTGGTGAATTGCCCAGTGGGTATTGAGATTGGTGTACATACATACATCATGTAGCTGTAACTTCAAGTGACAATACAATTGTTATGATTCATGTGTTTACGAATTCTGGCTCCCAGAGTACTCTGGAGGACCTTGGAATATTATTTCTCCACAAAATAACTCTACAGGAAATAGGAGATTCTTATATCAAACTAGTAAACATGGTATTTGCTCTCAATTCAGGAGCCTCGTGATGAGCAGATCAGGAGTATGGTTATGCACTCTATTCAAACAAATGCTGTTTTTTCTCTGCCATCAGATCACATCCCCTAACTTTTCACAATTTTACTTTGCTGTAGTACTACATGTAGTTGAAACAAAAACATACATGTACACGTACCCAACATTGTTTATACTCAGCAGTTTCACTTTTAGGCCTGTTTCACACACTTTTTCACTTTTCTGTTGCTTTCTGTTTTTGTCCTGGCAGATTCCGGCTTTGAAGTATTTTCAGGGTCACACAAATTGATTACCAAAACATTGTTGAATACAGCTTCACGTGACATAGACATAGATGTAGACATTGAAACACTTGATGATGAGTTTGTGATCAACAGTAAGTATTGGGAGTACTCATCTTTATTATACACACACAATTTTAAAGCCCTATCCCCCTCCTCTCCAAAAAGAAAAATAATTTGCTGAAAAGTGATTATTCTTAACCGAATAGCTGTAACTTACAGCAGTGGCACTGGGATGACGCTATGTTTCTCTGTACACTGCGTGCGTTCGCTTGCTTGCACGCTTTGTTTACACGCTTTGTGTGTGCTGGTTGCCGATTGTGTCTATTGCGGAAGTAAAGTTTATCACCTGAAATGAAGTCAATCAAAAATATACCAGTGTTACTCCTTCAAATTTAAACTTCCACGAGTCATAATAAGAAATAAGCCGTGTGCACAAATCCACGATGAACGCGAAGTTGGACGCCATGTTTAACAGTGGTGACGTCATATCGACTGTGAGATTCATCGCTGAATGCGCATATCAATGTTCACATCCGCTTTCAACATGTTGAACTTTGACCAACTAACCCAAAATAATGCCAAAGAAGCTATATTGTTTGAGGAGTAAAAATTATACTGTTGAAAGACAAGAATGTTCTTTTATTAAATGACATAATTATTTTATGTTGATTTCAATTTATTAATTAAACCTCATTAAAACTCAAGCCATTTTGTATGAGCACTCGTGGACCATTCATTCTGAGGGGTGTGCAAAGCGATATCAGCAGTAACAACATACAGTATATATCTGAAGCTCGATCAATAAAGGGTCCATTATGGAATCGGTCGTGCGGCAACTCGCGTGAATGCACAAAAAATATTAAATCTCGTGCTAGGACACCCCTCCATACAAATTACATGTGTCGCGATTTTTTCACCGCTACAGTCGTAGCATCGTAGTGTGTCTATTCATCGCACATGTATGACATTACCATGACCAACGTTGAAAACGGCGTCTAACTACACATTATCGTGGATTTCTGCTGTACAGTATGTCTAGGGCTTTAGCCGAGTGCGACTTTATTCTTGTTTTGAAGTGACAGGGCGCATTATGTTATGTCCACAACAGATCCTGAATTTGTTGGTGTACCGATTGATTACAACGGGCGGGTGTATTTCTTTTATCGTGAGTTTGCAACAGAGCACATCAACAGTGGACGAATTTTCTACTCACGAGTTAGTAGAGTTTGTAAGGTGAGATTTGATGAGGCCAATAGCATAAATAGATGAAAGTGGTTTGAAATCGGGCAGTACATCTTTAAAAGAAGTTTGTTTTTATGCGGTGAGTCACATTTTAATTTTTGTTTTTCTTCTACAGAATGATTCTGGTGCTGGTGTTGGCAATGATTATGACAACCGTTTCGTCACCTTCAGGAAGGCTAGGCTAGAGTGCTCCATAAATGGAGAATTCCACTACAACGAGATTCGTGAGTCTCACTGGGTTTAGTAATCTGTAGGAACCGACATCTTTGGTCACCTTGTTTAATTGGAGTGATTTTGGTGACATTTTGTCAGTTTTTGTCATTACTTTTGCTCTTGGTCAAAACCATGTACTGTTCAAATCTGTAACAAATGATTAGCCCTTCAAATTTGGGAAGCCCCCATAATTATAATTGATTATAATGTGCAGATTCGAGCCTTAACTGAGGTTTGCAAAATCAGAAAGTTCAAACCTTTCTGGCATTAAAGGTAGGGTATTGTCAACTCACTTTGAGTATGCCCTCTTGTGACTCTCAAATGTGTATCAACCGCAGAAAATTCCTCGCCCTTTTCCATCTTTATTTTTGTGACTCTAGGTGAGACCTTTCTCAAGTCTCAAACCCTAGTAGCAGAAAATAAGAGCGAAATATCTGGGTGCAAATATTGAAATTTTCCCAATCTTTGATTCTATTACAAAATACACTCTTACTTCTGAATAACCTGCTAATGTATGTCAATGCGTGCGCACGCACAATTCCGGAGAAAAATACCGCCTGACCCCTGTGCACTCAACCATGCTCTGGTATATCTTCAAACTAGCAATTGGCCTTCTGTTTCTTTGCGACACTCAAACCAAAGCCGGATCTCTAAGAGCACATATTACCGGTAGTGCTATAATCAGAAATCGTTGTCAAGTATTTCGCAGGTAACAACTCAATAACAAGATATCCGTCTTTGCTTGGTCCAAAAAAAGAGCTACAAGAAAGAAAATCTGTGACTTTTGCGGGACGTCGGTCCTCCTTACATTCGACCAACAATTCTCTTGCCATTGTTTCCGGCAATGTAGCCGTGACAGCTCACGTGTGATTGGTTCTACCTGGGGTGGATTTCACTAAATTCATCGCAACTTACAACCCATCGTAACATTTGCGATGCATCGTACCGCTACGATCCATCGTAGTTACGATGTGTTCTGCGATGGATTTAACTATAAACACGTTGTAACGGCGATGCGTTAGATTCAGTAGTTATAGGAAGCAAAGACATTTGTACGATGATGCCCTTTTTTCCAATAGTTATTTTGTTACTATTTTATGTTCAATAGTAAATCTTCATAAATCGCTGTCGGTGAAATAATAATACATGTAGTACATTTATATAGCGTCTTATGCAAAGCCTCAAAGCGCTGTACAGAGTAAAAATATCATAAAATTATAAAAAATTAAGAAATAAAGTTTTACCACAAAAATATAAACTACACATGTGATAAATGGTTGGGAAAATGCACGGACGCACGCGCATACGTGCAATGTTGTGGTCCACTTCGCTCATACATTACCTGTAGAGCGAATTACTACATTTGCATATTCCCTATGCCGATAGGTGGTATCGCTAAGA
>JAVCKS010018641.1:0-14347 GCA_032273685.1 Pteraster tesselatus
CATTTCATTTTTGACCTTGCTGCATATTCAGAAGGACTGCGCATTCCATGATTGCATAAGCATCACAAATGACACATTATTGTAAAAAGGAATAATCTAGCTTTGCAATGACACCAGTTTCGTTTTCTATAGATCAGTAACAAGAAAGATATCATCCCTCAAACTTGAATTGCAGAACTTTTTTGAGGGGTTTAGAAGCCTTACGCAGGGCTATCGAACGCATACACTCGTATAGAGGCTGGCTGCGAAATTCGAGAAATGTGAACTTTGGAGCATATTCAAATAATTGATATGAATGGAGCTGTAATTCGTAAATGCTTATTTTGGTTTATTCCAGGAGATACACAGGCACTTTAACCACAACGGCTAATAATTTGTTAATTTGTTGAAAAACAATTCTAATTTTGATTCGTTAAAAGGGGACAGTATACCAGACATGAAAGCATATCAATATCACACAACAATAATTAACGTGAATGTAAATACACACAGACCTCCAATCTGCGGTATTCCTTAATCAGCGTTTGAAAACCATCTAAATTTAGAAGAAACAGTTAGCCAACTCTCAAGCGCAATACGAAAGATTGTCGTGGTACATTAGGCAAACCTATTAGACTCGTTATCAGTGTATACTTTGGGATAAGAACCGAACATTGTACACTCGTGACCAATTATGCCTCGTACTACATGTATATAGGCCTATATATACCGTGTTTTAATTGATACCGAACTCTTCAGTAACTTATCAACGTAATGTCAAAGGTTATTCAGCGTAATGATAACAACAATAATAAACTTATTGTATGTCTTATGGTGTAATCAATGAATGGGAACGCGACGTTTCGACCACCTTATGCCCGTCTAGAGCTGCGCATCCTAAACATTTCCCTTAGGGACCCACGTTGCGATTTCCTCTAGCCCCCGACTCCTAGAAGACGCAAGATGTACTCCCTGGTATAGCTTCTAGGCTAAAATATGTAACAGTAAATATGAACAGTAGTGAGCATTTTAAAAAGTTACTGAAAAAAAACCTAAACCAAGTCATCTATTCAAAATAAACAAAAATCTCGAGCAATCCGACAATCGGAGAACACGCACCACATTATTGTTGCAGTGGGAGGGCGGGGAGGGCATGGAGGGCGAGAGCAATTGCTACTCAGTTTCGGGCAAATGTCAGAAGATTTACGCCACATTACATGTAGTTATATCACTCAGCACATATTCCCTGGATTCTCACTGTTCGAACAAACTGGTACGCTGTAACAATTCCTTGTCGATAACGTATACCTGTAACATGCATTATTGTGATGAACCTAGCTTACCACCAAGTTGTAATCAGGGCAGCAATGTTGTGTGGGCAGTCCACAGGTTTCCTGTGGGATTGAGCCACCGCGTATTTCAATAGAAGGTGAAGGGTGAGAAATTTGCTAAAATAGAATAAATTAATAAGAAAACAAAACAGAAACCAGCTTGGTGGAGCCCTTCGGCGAGAACATTTTTTAAACATTTATTAGAGCAAATATCATCCCAATTATAAATCAGTTTCCTATACTCAAGTGATTGCACGTTACTCTGCCCTCTGTTAAAGGCACTTTAACACAAACTTGTCTCTGCACACGACATGGTACGTGCAAAGTATCAAATTATCAACCACCTCCTATTGAATAATAAGGAAAAAATACAAAAATGCAAATTCAATTATTTGTATTGTAAAGTTTCAAAACTTGGGAGGAATGTATTAAAAAAAAAGAAGGGAAAATGAACCGTAGGTTACTATATACACTAGTACGCACAATTTCATTTGGTCCCGGTGGTACTATACTGTATTAACATAATTTTGATCTTTGCTCGCTCAAAAGCCCAGCGATTACCCAATCTTAGATAACCCACGGTTATCACGTTTCAGCTCGATTAATATGCTATTGTACACAGTAAATGGGAAAAAACACCAACGGCTAAATTAGAACCCGGATTGGTTGAATTTTTGTTTTGAATTTAGCAAAAACGGCGGCTGCTACTACAGTTGCTGCTAACCTAGTTTATATATTGCTTGTCAAGTAACCGGTATTGAAAGCATAAAACCAGAGGGGCGATCAGTGGAGCGCAAGTACTTCCACCACCCAGTGTTGATTATAAACAAATGGTTGTGAAACGGTCACAACGGCGCCCTCTGTTGTGCGATACAAACTCTCTGAACAATAAAAAACTCTCTGAATGAGAGGGTCGCATTGCCCCTTTCTTTTGCAAACTCTCGATTATTCGATTGGAGCCTTAGGGTAGGGTATGACATAATGTACGGTGTTGCCAGGGAGTACGTTGTCCACAGACACACAGACAAACAAACAGACAAACAAATAAACGTACACAGAAGACAAACAAACGCTGGCAAAAACATCACCTCCATTCCACCTTAGTTGTCGGCTGACAGTTGTCTAACTGACCATTTAGTGGCTACAGCTTCAGTTTTTTAATGGTTTCTAGTACACACAGCGAGAGGAGAAATTGCACCTCTCGGATAGACATGAAGCTACCCAGCCTGGTAGCCAGTGTGGTAGAGCCGAGGATGTATCACTCTACTCGTCTAATAAAGTTTGTACACAAAATGGGTTGTTTATAACCTGCGAATTAGCCATTATATTTCCCAGCGCTTACAACGGTTTTATAAGTTACTTGTCTCGTTCAGATTATTTCACAAGGCGTACCGTATTTAGGGTAGGACTTGACCTGGTCGACAAATATTTTCAATACAATTTCTACACGTTGACATTATATTATAATATGAAGGCAAAATGTGTTCAAAGTAAAGACACGCGTTTCGATGTGTGTTATATAGGGTAATAAATGTGCAATGCATGTGTACAATTTTAAAAGTCCAAACGTAATAGTGGTTTTACGTTTGTTCTGGTTGATACTATGGAAAGTCCCATTCTCGGCAAGCGAATGAGGATTATGAAGAGTACATCTTAGTACATGTATTGTAGTTTTGAGCTGTTTCCACGAAACGGTCATGTCGGTTACTTGCCAATGGATTTAACATAATTATCATGAACGATTTCATGATTATCGTAGGACTGTTACCGTGCTCTGGGGAGTGATCGTTTGAGGGAACCCAATTTACCAGTTAGGTATACCGTGTATATGCCGCCAAACCTCGATGGTCCGGATGCTTAAGTGTTCTTGCATCTGTGTACGTCTGTAAGATTTATACCCCCCGACTAAACGCGTGGCTGTGTACAATAAATCAGTTTATTTTTTAGGAAAAACCTTCTCACAAGTGTACATCATGATCTGTTGCTACTGCTCACTTAGCCGTAAGATGTAATGTTGTCCCGTTTCAAACCACGTGTCTTTCCCAATTTCTTTGTTTAGCGGTTGAGGAGACAAATGAATATGATACAGCCCAAACAAAGAATAATACTCTCAAGAAAATGACACGTGGTCTAAAAATAATGGGAAAATATTATGCCCAAGGTCAAGAGGCCTATAAGGGCCTAAAATATGAAGGAACTACCGGGTATGTTCAATTATAAATAGCCTAGTAAAGTAGTAGTGATATTTTATAACGCAGCTCCCATCATTCTTGTATTATACCTGTAAAATAGTTTTCATGTCTACATCCAATGATGTTGTTAAAACACGTTAAAGGACGTAAAACAGCTGACAGTCCGGAGAGCTTTGGGGTGAGTTAGGCAGTTTAAACCGGCAGAACATGATAATCAGCACCATCTACTGATATTACATTATTTTACGCATGGGCCTACACTGTTATCGGAGTGAGTGCGTAATTTCAACCAGCTTACTATCTATCAATTCATAAACGGTCGATAAACTATATCACGACGTCATTGGTTATGACGTGACTTGTATGAGAAATACCGCGTTTATCAGTGGGTACATGTATATAGATATACACGTATACGTGTTGTACAGAAACCAGACAATACTATCATCTACTGGAGCACGTACACACTCATGCGAGCCGTACCACGTCTAAAATTAGTTTTGTAGCCAGTAGGAGTCGGCGTTTGGGTCTAAACTTTGTTCTAATTTAAGGGGCACGCCGGGTAAGACGCCCTCGTTCGGTCATAATGCGCGAATTCAAGCCTCACAATCTGACCACAAAAGGCGAAAACCTAATTTCGTCCCATTTGTGGCCGATGTTTCAGCGAACACGTGTTCCAGGATAGTGCCCCGAACTTGAATGTAAACTAAGTATATCGGCTATCATTATAACCCATGATCATCCGGGGCGCCGCGCCAATAATTATATAGCTGGTACTGGTACGCTGTGTATGCATTACGTGATGTCTGGCAGGAGGTCGCAAGCAAATCCGGCAGAAGGTCAAACAATTTCGGTTGAATTTCATTCGAAAATCCGACAGAAGCTCATAAGCAAATTCGGCAGAAGGTCATAAAAAAAAATAATCCGGTTGAATTTCATATGCAAATTCAGCAGGAGATCGTAAGAAAATGCAGCAGAGGGTCGTCGGTCAAATTATCATAAAATGTCGGTTGTAGTTTTCTAAAAAATCTGGTTTGGGAATTTTTTTTTTAGTTAGCAAACAATGTTGAAACTTAACAGTGGAAAGAAACACTACGATAAATCTTAGCCAATTTTACCGCTTATACGATGTTTTGCCTCTAATACTTTGCAAACATACGTCAAATTTCCCAGCAAAGTGAAAACATTAACTGGAAATACAGACATTATAATAATAGATAATATTTTTTCTCCGTTAGTTATAGGCCTATACTGTCACTCAGCACTCGGCACATTAGCTGACTTTTTACGGCTATTGAGTGCCAACCAGTAACAGCTATTTCTTCTTCCTGAGCTGTAAGTCTGGGGCGTCCAGAGGTACAAAAGTAGGGAAACTTTGGAAATTCTCTCTTCAGGAGTTCGGCACACTTCCGAGTAATTCTATACTGTCTGGTTAGAGTTCGTTGTTTGAGGCCCTATAATTTCTAAGTGGAATGATCGGTCCCAGCCAAGGAAATCACACTGAATGAAAAAGTATTTCGGCTTTCAGAAGTAAAGTAGGCACATACAGAAATAATACTATATTAAATACCAAGTTATTAACACTGTTATTAACACTGTTCACCGACTAATATATACATAGATTTGTGCACCAGTAAAACTGGAACCACGTATCGTTTTTACGGACGAGGAACGTTTTGGAGTATGTATGAAATGTTATTTGACTGCTTTCACCCGAGGCTTAGTGACACCTATCACCTCTTGGTAATCCATGGAGTGTCATATTTTTCGTCGGGCAAGAACATCTCCAGGGATGACTTCGCGAGGACAGTTCAACGAACTTCGATCAACCCACTCGTAACCGCTCAATATGTGTACTTATACTTACAGCATGCAACCTGTGCGCGGGGTGCCATTATCATAGAACCACGCACCGTCTGTGAAGAACATGACGTAATGATAAGCCGTGAGCTTAACCCAACCAGAAGCCAGCAGCCGCCATGTTGGGACCCACAAATATACCGAATTCCAGAATGATATATGCCGACCGTGGAGGAAAGACCACAACCAATCCAATTACTACAATGGTTCTCAACCTGTTTTGGAGTCCAAAATATTCACGGACCCGCCGTTTCTAATCGAGTATTTGCGGAACCCTTATGTTTGGTCTTGGGGGCCACCGAGTTAGTGAGAGAGGAGATTGCTTCATCCACGGCAATACTGTAAACATGGAGGGGATATTAGCTATATAAAGCCAATAACAGCCCACGATTAGCCTCCAGCCTCCCCAAGACCATGTACGTGTAAAAAAGGTTGGCTAAAATTAAAAAGGAAGATGTCAAAATAAAAGGTTATTACAGACTTGGCATTTAATATGGAATATATATTTTCGTTGCGTACCCATACTTGACTTCTGGAAGCCAGAATACTTAACTGGTGGTTTTTCGTTTACGATCGAGTGATTTCGAGACCAATTATTCCACCCAGGAATACAGGCCCAAAACAACCAGCTCATATAGGCAGATAGTACGGTACCACTCGGGGAGATTTGTCCGAAATCCTAAACAGAAATTTCCCCAAAAGGTTTCGCTACTCCTGTTCCTCGACCTGGACGTCCCAGACAAAATGATATTCAGCAACGCTGATTGGTAATCATGAGCCATACAAAGTCAACTAATTTAGTTCGTGCTAAGTGGCAGTAACTAACAGAGAACTAATTTATATAATGTCAAGTTTGTCATTACCCAGTATATACATGGCGCCATTATTTGTGTCGATGTACTTTAGTTTGTTAATTACAACCCCCCAAAATAATTGCGTTGTGACGTCACAGAAGGCATGAATCTGAACGGCCAGGCACGAAACACATCGCCATCCAGGTATCTGTAAACAGAGGCTATGCCTTCTGTGACGTCACGTGCACGGTCGGAACGAATTGGTCGGATTGGGAACCGATGATTCGTCGGTCGTAATTCACGAACAGATTTGGCAAATCAAAGTGTTAATAAGTAGGCCTAAGCGTTTATTTGTAATGTATACGTGCCCTTTTGGGTTTCAGAAAACCTTAAAAAAAACCAACGGCAAACACAGACACAAGGTTATCTGCGTTGACATTTCTGATACACCCTGGAGATATTGCTGAAAGTGCGATGACATGAGTTAGTGACGTGTTAATCACATGCCGCCTTTATGTTCTTATCTTTAATGCGATAATCGGCAATTGAAACGCAATTCACAACATGTTGCTTTAAACATGATGCATAAATAAATAATACAGAATTGACATGATATGCGTGGAATATGCCCTATATCTGTGTACGTGTCTGCCTGACTTTTGGAAGCCAAGAATAACTAACAGGTGTTTTCCCATTCGCGATCAAGTGGTTTCATTGGGTGGGACGGATCATTCCACTCCTTAAAGGGTGTCTGTACTTCTGGTAAGATGCAAAAAACTAAATCTCACAGATTTACATTAAACTTACAGGGTTTGAAGATAATAATGGTATAAAGCTTCCTTTAAAATATTACTTGCTGAGGTGCTGTAGTTTTTGAGAAATGAGTAAAACAATTGAACGAAAATAATTTTCGTCTCATGAGACGAAAATTATTGTACACGGACTTACACGAATTTTCTGAAAAATTGCCATGTAATTTCACGTTTTTCTGAAAAACCTGACGACTAATGAGGCTGAAACTTCTACAGGTAAATTGTATTATATACATCTTTATTCACAATGAGTAGGGATTCATTCTATGACCAAAAACCAGAAGTACAGACACCCTTTAATGCAGGCCTGGAACTATACATACATACGGCCAGAGAGTATGGAATCACTCACTGGTAATGTGTCGAAGATCCTGAAGAGAAATTTCCCTAAAGATGCCACTACTTCTTGTACCTCGACCTGGAAAACCGACATGTTTTCAACAGGGAATGACGGCCAGCTGCGCCGGTTGCGTCTTATTTTTCGTACCACAGCGAGCCCGGATTCCCAGAGCAGTAGTATCTTCCATTTTAGGAGTGGGGTGGGAGTAGGTATAGTAATAAGAATACATATTATTTATGACCTTAATCCTTATCCTCCCCAACCCCAACCCTGTGACTAGAGTTAGCATTGGGTTAGGATTGGGATTAAGGATTAGGGTCAGAAATAGTATGTATTGTTCTTATTATTATACCTACCCCCACCCCACTCCTAAAATGGAAGATACTACTACTCTGGCACGCGATATAATGGGAATCTGGGCTCGCTGTGGTACGAAAAAATAAGACGCACGCCGGTTGGTACTCAATGGCCGTACAAAAATCAGTGAATGTGTTACGTGCTTAGGGGCAGTAACTAACGGAGAAAATATCTATATTATTACATATTTTGGTAGACTGAACTAGCAACTTCTCCATCACGGTCGAGATTGGTTTGTTAGGCTCACGGTGACGCATTATCATACATGTAATTCTAAAGATTCGCCGTGTTTCAGCCGATAGGTGAGTGCGCACAAGGCGACCAATCACCACGCGTTCGTTTATCGTTGCAACTAGTTAAACTCTGTTAAAAAGCACTTCACCCCCACACGTTGAAAGTTCAAGGAGTTCACGCGATTATTATACGGTTGGAACTTTGTATTTGAGGAGGTCAATTATTATTAGAGAGCACCGTGCGGTATTCGACCCTTAAAGATGTACCGTGCAATTTTAGGTCGGTTTAAACATTGGTCATTTGATTGTTTTTTGTCTGCGCAGCTATATTATTGCCCCTGGACAATACTTTGTAGCTATACTATCGACTGATGCATTTTTCCCCATGGTATAGCATATACTAGGCCTATTACTAAAAGCTGAAAAAAAACCTACAACATTGTAAACAATACATTTCAAACAAGCGGTTATTTCCAAACACCTTTTATCGAACGGGTGTTAAAGAGGGTGTGTAATGAAAATCAACATTATGACTTTTCAGACACTTTTGATAGCCTATGCATCCCCCGTAACAAAAAACCGATTCTTTTGAATATTTTCAAATTTTTTTAAGTGGAAAAACCGCAATCTTTATGACATTCTGAAATCATTTCCACTCACAGCCTGTCTGTGATGTCATTGTTGAGAACATGAACTACATGTTACTATGAGTGCACTGTAAATATGCATTTACTGCATATACCGGTATACATATGCATACAGTTGTACAACACTTGCACTGCACTGCACTCATAGTAATAACATGTAATTCATGTTCTCAAAAATGACATCACAGACAGGCTGTGAGTGGAAATGGTTTCAGAATGTCATAAAGATTGCGGTTTTTCCACTTAAAAAAAATTGAAAATATTCAAAAGAATCGGTTTTTTTGTTACGGGGGATGCATAGGCTATCAAAAGTGTCTGAAAAGTCATAATGTTGATGTTCATTTCACACCCTCTTTAAAACGTTATAAATACAACACTTATGTAGACCCAAGCTGTAACAGAATGGCAAAAACTGCTCTGCTAAGGTCTTGTAAACTAAGTGAAGTTGACCTTGTAAATAATTTTGAATATTGATCTATTTATATAGATCGACAGCGGTGGATGGAATTATTGATGAAAAACGGAAAGAATCGATTTGTACTCCCGAGTACTGGGGTCGAGTACCGTCGGATTACCAAACCACCGAGTACCGTGAGCCAAATTTGAGCACCAAATATCGAGTACGGGCCGAGTCCAAATAATTTGAGTACTTATAGACGAGTACGGGGAAAGTACTTGCATGTACTCGAGTTGTACTCGAGTAAGTGCGAATACGAGTACTCCAACACGGCTTACCAGTATCAAAAGATACACATTACTGGGACGCTTTCATAACAGTGTCATCTACTAAGCCTTTTCGCAATCATTACCAACGCGCATGATCATGGGATTGTTCAGTCAGAAAAAAGGTATAAATCCCACAATGCACCACCCGAGAAGGCACGCGCGTATGTACGTATAATTATGGCGTTCACCATAGATGCGGTAACCAACTCAAGTTAACTTACTTTTTATTACAGAATTTCACGAAATTTGAAAGAAAGTGTTCGACTGGTAAAGTAGATATATAGACAGAATGTGATCTCTTAAAGTGTACAATGTTCTTAGAATAATAATTTATTAGACGTCGCCTCCAATGAATTTGGTGGAGTAAAACTTCCGACCAGCCTGTTCCATCAGTGATACAGGTTATTGCACTGGATAGAGTAACCGATGCAGCGATTGTGAATATTCATATAACACGGTTCACCATGTGATCGATATCAGACGGAGCTAGTTGACTGATTGAATGATTACAATTGTCTACTATTCTTCGTATTCGTATATTGAGGTTTCAAATCTAAGCCTACGTATGGTTATACGTGTACTTAGTACACCGTTATGAGCATGTTGACTATACTGGGTTCTAAAAAGTAATATCTATTTTGTTAATCATCCTTATTGATTGGCATCTAGGCGATCACGATATGAGATGTTATAATAACACCATCGCCCAGGTACAAGACAACAAGTGGCAAGTTGGATATTTGTTTTTACTCTTTAGTTGTGCTCATCATATGCTTTTACAATACTGTTTCTGGGATGAGGAGATTGCATTAACGAATTACCGTCAATAAAGCCCTTTTGTACTAAGGCCATATCCATATAGTACGAATACCTTTTCTCTCCACCAAATACCCCAACTCCCGAGGACTATTCAAACTACAATCAACTGTTTAAATCTTCGACACAGTCATGGGTTAAATCGGACCTGCTCAACAGTTGCTCCACTGTCGTGAAATTCATTTGAGATTCCATATACTGAACACAACATTTCAAAATAGATGGCGAATATTTGTTTCCCGGACAAGTCCCCCAATTTGTCAAATTTACCGGAAGACAAAAATTCAAGAATAAGAATATGGTCAGTGGAGACATTTGGGTATTTGATGAAACGAATTAACATTATTTATATTAGAAGGTAACATGCAACGAAGGGAAATACAAGAATCACAGTAAACAACAACAACAAAGTCACCAATAATTATATGGCAAAAAAAAAAGGAGGAGGTACCTTGTATACGAAGGGGATTCACGATGGACGCCCACGGGATTACACAGTCCGTCTACGTCGGCAACGTCGGCAACGTCGTCAGGTACGTTGTACATGTAGATCCTCTCTTTCCACTTGACGCTTTCTCCGGCGTGTAAGGCCGTTCGAACGCTAAATATGGAGTAGTCTTGGCTCGGGCGGTATGTTTGGCAAACCTTGATGGCAGTCCGACTTCCTGGAATCTAGAGTCCCTGTATAACGAGAGTTGCGACAATCTAAGATTCGAAGGCCATTTTGTTTCCACTGAACACGGGAAAACAGGTGCATAAACATAATATTAGGACACACGTATTCATCGTGCGCAGTGGAATCAAAATGGCTACGTAGGTATAACGTTTGTACCCTCTATGGCGCAACTCTGGTTATGAAGGGACTCTACTGGAATCGACAAAGCCACATCGAAGGAGAGTCCCATGGTGAAATATACCTCCCACAGCTACGCGAGTACGGCAAGGTCAGACATACCGGGATCGAGAAGCACTTGTGATCGGGCCACACCCAAGAGTAACATCGACCACCAACACCGCTGTCCACCACCTGTGCACCAAAAGTCATGACTCCACACATCCGTGGCCCAGCCCCTGGCTTACAAAGACGCCGACGACAATAGGCCACTGGGTATCGTTGTCGTCAGCGTTCCAATACAATACAATATAAAGGATCTTACAACGGCTTAACAATGGTGTAAGGCGTAACTACCAACTAATTAACCACAACGGTTTGGTGACTCGACAAAGACTAGCATGAAGTAAAAGTTACTAGTGGAGTTAAAGAGATGAGGAATTATAGGGAATGATGGTGTTAATGGAGGTGGTTAGGGTCAAACGTTTACTTAAAGGGTATCTAGCGATTCAACATAATACGAATTTAACTGAGTATACACAACACCCTATCTACTAACTGTAACGCGAGCCAAATGTCGCCCGCCAGTTACGGTTTACAACATTGAACTAGCACACCAAGAACGTACATAGGTCTAACTGACCAATCAATCGTTTATTTGATGAGAACAGATAAATTATTATGACATACAATCAATATCGAAGATGCACTGTTTGTAATCACTGGGTTTATACATGTATGACCTTTTGCAACATCGCGGTAGGTTATAGATGATGTCGACTTCCGGTCATGTGTCGCTATTATTTTTGGGGGTCCAACTCAGTATCACAAGTCCGTCTCTGCGTAGGGGGTGAACAAGTTGGTTTATCCCGGCCATCAGAGGTTGGTTTAGCCTGAGCCCCTATTGCTACCCTTCAACAGCCGTTGAGAAGGTAGCGCCACCGTCCGGTCAGAGCCGTATACATGTACAGTATACGGTTCGGAAGGGACACGGTGTGAATTCGGTTATACCGACTGACCGACTGACCGACCGACCGACCGACGTAGCGAGGTATGGAGCACCGTGTAGTGTTACTTGCGAACACCCCTCTTTTTTGTACGGTAGTGATCTCGGTTCAGGAAGTATGGTAACAAGTAACAAATATAAACGAAAATAAAACCAATTTACGTTAGAACGAACTGAGAAATCACTGACTGGGTACAGTAAGACCCCAATCGCGCTGAAACCCTGGGGTGTTATTTTATTTATGTATTTGTGGGTAATAGGGGAAATACTATACTTAAGTTGCAATCGTCAGTCAAATTATTCAAATTATCTAAGACGGCGAAAATATGTGAACCATGCATGGTCAAAACGCTTGTCTCATGATCTGTTGGAGGCGCACCCCCTCCTCCCAACACATTATGTTGTTGTCTTATCGTGGAGCTTATCAGGTAGTCCTTCTGTATAAGTCAGAAAAAGAAGTTTCCTACCTAATATCTAGCTTTCTCAAACATTGTACATTCATAGTGGTGGACACACTCGTATACATTCGTGTTGTACGATTGTCAAGTGTAAAATGTCGCTCAATCGCGGAGAAATAGCCCCTAAGCGGTGTCATAGCTCCTGTCTGAGTCATGGGCTCCGTGCGGCGGAGTCAAGGCTCTTGTGCGGCGCAGTCACAGCTCCCGTGTGTGACGGAGTCCTGGCTCCTGGCATGCAAGTGGGGCAGAGTTATGACTTTGTGAAGGACTAACATATTTGACAGCTTTTGGTATTACCAAGCGTGCAGGTCACCAACCCGATAAGATCAGAGACCAGTTAAACCTCGGAGACATAACTGACAATGGATCAATTGTAAATAGAAGCGCCGTGTATCTTAGGGTTCTAGCATGGGTGAGAAATGCATATTATAGGGCAAAGTTTCTTGAGAGTGAAATTTTTACTACAAAAAGGGAAAGAAATAAATAATTTCAACAACAAACTATTCGTCTCTCTTTAAATTATTTATCTCAAGTGTTTGACGGAAGTATATAGTCGTACCGGTGTAATAATGTAATGCGTTCGAACTAGCGAACATAAACAAGATAACATGGTGTTATATCGCCCTAAATCACGGATTTAAGATTATATTTTATTTGATATATTTTGTTGTTTGCAGGGCGTGTACGTTTTCGGTATAACGATGAATGCTAAACAAAACTACAAGGCGAGAAGCAGCGGCCAGAGAAAAATGCCGCACAATAGAGCCTGGTTCCACCGGACCGGGCCAGCACCACCTGGTGTAGTTTGCGGAGGATCCGGGGGCGGTTGAGGAGGGTTGGAGCCTACTAAACCACTCGGGTACTCGGGTGTTGGGCGGTTAATGCACCACTCATCTGGGGCTAAATGAGGAGGAAATATCAATATATATTATTTTTAGTACGTAATATTGAATTTGTGACCCAGCCAAAAACAAATATAGATGCCCCAAAAATAAAACAGTAATAGAATAAGATATGACTTCTGTATAGATGTATTTGTGACGGTATTTAACAAGGGTTTTTCCTATTCTTACGAGACATGACTGACCTCAACATCAACGTAGTCTTGGTTAAAGACTCTCCTATATTCCACGATCCATCGCCACAAGAGGGCGCGCCGAATCCGCTATCCCGGGAGAGTCTTTGCACATTCGTATCATAAATTTGCATAATTTATGCAACGTCATGTCTTGACGAATCGTTTGATTTTGTATCCAGAAAATTAAGTCTTCCAGAAGAGCTGAAAAGCCAGAAATCTGCCGCTCTCAAACACTTTGTTGAAGGTCACGATTTAATGGTCAAATTACCTACGGGATTCGGGAAAAGCGGCGCCGATGTGAAATTAGCGCATGCGTGGTGTGTTTCCCCCTGATTTCAGGGGGAGATGATACGAATAATATGCCAAGACTCTTCTGTGGGGATAGCAGATTCGGCGCGCCCTCTTGTGGCGATGGATCGTGGAATAGAGGAGAGTCTTGAACCAAGACTATATTCAACGGCGAAGATTGACTTGTCGCTTATTTGATTTTGACGAGCCAGATTGTAAGTCATGGACTATCGAATCTCAGAATAGCATTGATAGGTGGAAATTATGTCAGAGTGATTATTTGCACGGTTTATAAGACTACTCAACCGTCCATCGCCTTCGTGATTATAATGCAAAGGGAGCCTGTCACGTGAGCTTTCTGCCGTTAAAAAAAGACCACTAAACGCCAGGGGTTTCTGCCCTCGCAAGACCATGAAAATATCCAGCATGTTTGATACTTTTGGCATCCAATTAAAGGGGAAAATTCATCGCGTACATGCAGACCTATTTACACACAAGCGCGGTAACGGAGAGCGGTAAAGGAAAGTGGTATGTCACGCATTTTTACATTTACACAGGAGGGCGGTATTATGTTTCTAATGCGACAAAACAATGGCGT